>QANT01003962.1:0-139549 GCA_003254885.1 Purshia tridentata | reverse complement strand
GGTGGGGGAGAGTATCTATGTTTTTTTTTCTTTCACAGTTTTTGGGCAACCTGCAATTCATACTGAAACCCTTTGATTTGGGTTTGTGTGTTTGTTTTTTATCTGGGAATCTTTTTTTTTTTAATTTAAATTTGGGGAAGGGATAATAGGGTCTATTACTCTCGCTAAAAAAGTGTTTTTTTAAAGGCTTTTCAAAGTTTTCTTTCTGGTTTCGTTTTCTTCTTCTTCTTTTGATAAACTTTATTTGGGTTTAAAAGTTTAGACCTATAGATTGTGTGCACTGTTACATACATACCGACTGATATTGACTTCTGTTTTTTCCCTACAGCTCGAAGGAGAGACCCACTCTCGGGTAAGTCTTGATATCTTTTATTTCTCATCTGATTAACTGTCTGTATTCCTGGGATATGCTTTGATCTTAGGTGCCAGACTTAAGTTTTATTTAACTGATGACAATATCGTATGAAGTAAGTAAATTTTAAAATTTAAAATCTCATCAATTTTTGACATACAAAAGATTTCATATATGCTTTTTTCTAATGACAATAAAACTTACCCAAACAAGCTATTGCATTAGGTTTAAGAAATGAAATTGATGGTGCTTGAAATGTCGTTATTTGAGGTTCTGATCATTCATGAAATCTAACAAAAGAAATATAAGAAGTGAATGGATCTATTTGTGCAATCTAGTCTTTTACATTATTAATATGAAATATGAATCCCCTGAGCCCTGAATTTTGTTTTCATTTGTTTTTTTCCAATATGTACAGTGGCACGCGGATTAAGACCCGCAAACGGAATATTGCAGCGCCGCTGGACCCTGCAGCTTTTGCGGATGCAGTGGTCCAGATTTATCTGGATAATGCTGGTGATCTGGTAATTGTTAGCTATGTATTAATTATCAAGTGTATGTGTATGCGTGTGTACTTTGTCCCCTGATATTCTGTTAAAATTAAACAAATATGTACTTTATGCAGGAACTTATTGCCAAGAGCATTGAATCTTCAGACCTTAACTTCTCAAGATACGGTGACACCTTTTTTGAGGCAAGGTTCTTAATGCTGTAGAAACTTCTGGTTGCATTTTTATTTTTAAATTTTATATAAAGAACAAATTTTTGATGATCGTTTTGAGTTTATATAAAGAACACTTAATGGGTTAATACTTACTTTTTCACACAACTGCAGGTTGTTTTCACTGGGGGCCGTACACAACCTGGAACAACAAAACCTGATGAGGGGGATCGCCACCCTTACTCTGTACTAGAGTCTGAGGCTAGACGTGAAGTCATTATACCATCTGTGATCTACATACAAAAAATTTTGAGGCGGAGGCCATTTCTGATAAAGAATCTTGAAAATGTCATGCGACGATTCCTTCAGTCATTGGAGCTTTTCGAGGAAAATGAAAGGAAAAAGCTGGCAATTTTCACAGCACTTGCATTCTCTCAGAAGCTATCAGGACTTCCACCGGAAACTGTGTTCCAGCCAATGCTTAAGGATAATCTTGTTGGCAAGGGGCTAGTTCTATCATTCATAACTGACTTCTTCAAGGAGTATCTGATTGATAATAGCCTTGATGATTTGATTTCGATTTTGAAGCGGGGTAAAGTGGAGGACAATCTTCTGGACTTCTTCCCAGCTGCAAAGCGATCTGATGAGAGTTTCTCTGAGCATTTCACGTAAGTTTTAGCTATTAGTGATAAGCAAATGTTATTATGGACCATCTTGGAAGATAACTCATTATTATTTTTCTAAATTAGTAGCTGATGCATTGGATGTTCTCTAGTTGATTAATACCTGAAGTAGCTGTAGTCCCTTAATACTGTTTTTTGACACATAATTTGGTATTTCTTCATGCCAATTTTCAGTAAGGAAGGGCTAGTAGCCCTAGTTGAATACAACGAAAAGAAAATATTCGAGGTGAAGCTTAAGGAAATGAAATCTGCTTTAACAACCCAGATAACAGAGGAAACAGATATATCTGAAGTCATAGAAACTGTGAAGCAGCGTGTTAAAGATGCTAAATTACCAGACTTTGAGGTTGTGCGGATTCTCTGGGATGTCATTATGGATGCTGTGCAGTGGTCTGGTAAGAACCAGCAGCAGAATGCCAACGCAGCTCTTCGTCAGGTAGGCTTGAAATTCATATATTCACATGCTTAATCAATTTACCTATGTAACTGCAAGTGAAAGAAATACTTTCAGTAGTTAGCATTATAATAACTCTCTGTAATTTTTGTACTCTGTAAAATGATTTGGGTTCAGGTCAAGCACTCAGAAAAGGAGTAGGATATGAGTTTTAAGTGGTTTAACGAAGATGAGTTGGTTTTGAAAAACTGAAAAGCAAATGGGGGTTTTGTGGCTAACGTGTTTAGTTAATAAATATAGAAATTGATTCTTGTGTTTCTGTAGTATAGTGGATGACTTTGCGCTGCCTAGTGTAGCATCTAATTCTGTGCATGGTTGATGTCGTTCATTTGAATATACATCTTTTTTCTTTCTCATGGATCTAAAATTTCAACTTGTTTCGTCTCCTTCGTACCTTGTGATCCCAAAATTTTGATCCTTACTTCCAGAGCTGTACTTATTTTAAGTAGTGTCCTCAACATCAAATATTTTGAGATAATAGATCAATGTAAATTCCAAAAACATGAAAATGGTATACACAGAGAGTTCAGTGTAATTTTTCTTAAAAGGTAAAATACGAAAGTAAATAGCACTTGTTAATACCATATTGCCATATTAGGTAATACAAATGCTAATGGATAGACAGAATTGAAATTTGCGTGCATGATATCTTCACATTCATGGGTTGAAAATCAAATCAAGGTCGTGGGTTCCAATGGAAGTTCTTAGTTGCTCTCAGTATTTGACAGTGCATAAATTGATGTTTTTTGTTGACTACATTGGCTTGTTACAATACAGGTGAAAACATGGGCAGAACTGTTGAATACCTTCTGCACCAATGGGAAGCTTGAGCTGGAACTGATATACAAAGTTCAGATGCAGTGCTATGAGGATGCTAAGCTGATGAAACTGTTCCCTGAAATTGTGAGGTCCCTCTATGACCAGGATGTGCTTGCAGAAGACACCATTCTCCATTGGTTCCGAAAAGGAACAAACCCCAAGGGCAGGTGTGCTTTTGTTTCCACACATAATTTGATTAGCAGTGATTCCTTGTACTTTTTGTTGCCTTTTGTAGTTGTAACTTGTAACTTAACAATACGTTATGGTAATTGTTGCAGGCAAACCTTTGTGAAGGCGCTGGAGCCTTTTGTGAACTGGCTGGAGGAGGCAGAAGAAGAGGAATAGATAGCAGCTGATGCTGTTACTGTTCACGTCAATGCCTGTTGGGCCCTGCCCATTATATCTATCTACCTGCTTTCCTAGTTGAAATCAACTCTTGAATGTTCTATAACTTTACTTAGCCTTGGTGTGCATGTTGAATGTTGATGATGATGATATATTACATTATAAATAATTGATGCTTGTTTTATTACTATGCAATTTGCAATAATTAGATTTCAACTTCGTATCCTCCCTCGCATGTCATGTCGCAGGTTCGCTTGCTCAGAGTATTACCGTCAGTGGCTTAGTTCTGTCTGAATTAGAATTTTCCCATAAAAAAATTGGGTTAACAAATTTCTAAATGAAACATGTTGTAAAACAACTTGTTTTTATATTCATGGCAATTCAATTGTGATGATTTTTAAGTAGTTACAAAATTAGTAGATATTGATACACTGAACAACATCCAAAAGCAATGCAAAAATTGAGAAAGGGAAAAAGATAATCCAAGTGAATAAGCACTTTTTTGTGACGAGGGACTAATTTTAATAATGTAAAAATTAAAAAATAATAATAATAATCAAACAGCAAACGGACCTCTTGGGCCATTTCCAAGTGCATGGGAGAGGAAGGCAGAATAGAAGAGCGAAGAGTGTCTGTCTGTCGGTCTATGTGCATTGTATGTGATGGCGGCGTTATCTTCACCTCCGATAGTTTACTGCACCGCCACCGCTTCGCACAACAATAATACTATTAATAATTCTAACTCACTCAGCTCCCACGCGCTCGATGCCGCCTTCATCCGACGTGCCGCCGAGCTCGCCGACAAATCCGCCGGCTTCACCTCTCCCCACCCAAACTTCGGCTGCGTCATCGCCACCCCCTACGGAAAAGTCGCCGGCGAAGGCTTCCTCTACGCTCAGGGCACTAAGCCCGCCGAGATCCTCGCCGTCGAATCTGCTGGGCAGTGTTCCCGTCGCGCCACCGCTTATCTCAACATGGAACCCGGTGACTGCGACGGCGACCACGCCGCTGTCGCCGCCCTCATTCAGGTTTTGCCTTTTCATTTTCTGAAAACAAAATCAATTAGAATATGTTTGTTTTGGATTGCTGACGTGGCATGTGGATTAGGCAGGGATTGAAAGGGTGGTGATTGGGCTGAGGCATCCATTGCAGCATCTAAGAGGGAATGCAATTAAGGGGTTCAGAAGTGAAGGCTTGCAGGTTCATGTTCTTGGTGAGGACCTCAACAGTAAACTCATGGAGGTATAAAGTCTTGCCCTTTTCCAACTATATCTTGCAATTTTCGTGATAATTGAGAATTAAAGAAACATGATTTTGCTAGAAATATTGGCAGGTAACTTGTGCCCCCAATTGAAATGAAATAACTAACATTGAATTTAACATGTCATAATTAATCTGACAGGAAGCTCGGAAATCATGCCTACTTGTCAATGCTCCTTTAATTTGTAGAGCTGCTTCTCGAGTCCCCTTCTCTGTGCTCAAGTTTGCCATGACCCTTGATGGTGAGCTTCCTCAGTTTCATACAACTTTTCTTTCTTCTTTTCAGAAAAGTGTGAATTACAACAAAGAAGTCTCTGATTGTCTTCCTTGGGGTATCATAGGAAAAATTGCTGCTAGCAGTGGACATGCAGCGTGGATAAGCAGCAAAACTTCTAGGAATCGAGTTTTTGAATTGCGGGGTAGAAGTGATGCAATCATTGTAGGAGGAAACACAGTACGCAGGGACAGTAAGTCTTATCATTTCCTAAACTCTTGTGATTGTTTTTGTTAGATGCTGAAATGCTGTTTTATGTTCTATCTCGTTTTTTGAACTAGATCCCAGATTAACTGCAAGACATGGAGGTGGGCATATGCCCATGCGGATTGTAATGACACAGACTCTCGATCTCCCGGAGGAAGCAAACCTTTGGGATATCTCTGATGCATCTACTATAGTTGTGACACAAAGGGGTGCAAGAAGGAGTTTCCAGAAATTTCTTGCATCTAAAGGAATTGAAGTGGTGGAGTTTGACATATTAAACCCCAGAGAAGTTATGGAATACTTTCATGATCGTGGATATCTTTCAGTTTTGTGGGAGTGTGGAGGGACATTAGCTGCAGCTGCTATTTCATCTGGAGTAGTACATAAGGTTTTGTACCCCTAGCTTCTTTTCTCTCTTTGAATTTATCTCAATCTTTCTACTCTAGTTTGCTTAAAACTGATGAGTTAGGAATGTTGGTATAGTTTGTAATTTCATTTTGTTTTTCATGCACTTTATATGTTGCAGGTGTTCGCATTTGTTGCTCCTAAAATTATTGGTGGAAAGTATGCACCCTCCCCTGTAGGTGAACTCGGGATGGTTGAAATGTCACAAGCCTTGGATTTGATTGATGTTTGCTATGAGCAGGTTGGTGGGGATTTTTGGAATTTTTTTCTAGCAATAAATTATTTCTCATTGATTGGAATTTTTTTTTTAATGCTTCTGGGACTTGAACTACAGGTAGGACCTGATGTGCTTATTAGTGGATTCCTTCAACCCATACCCGATCTGACGCCTGTTATTCCATCAGTTGATGAAACTTATGAAATTGATCCTACTGTCACTCCATATGAATCAAGGATCATATTCTTCTACAAAACATGGGACCCTTATGGTGCTTTTTCAAACTTTTCTCCTCACCCAATTAAGATGCCTGATGCCAGTGGTGATTATGCCACTTGGTTGAGTGTAGAGCATTACTACCAGGTACTTCCCTTTTCTGTTTGAATATTGTTTTCACATTACAAAACTGTAGTAATTCTCACAAAACAATACTAGCATGTAGGCTCAGAAATTTGTTGGGGTGGATGATCCCGTGGCACAAGATTGTGTGGAAAATGTCAAGTCTGCAAGAAGTCCGGAAGAAGCAGCACGGATAGGAAGGTCAATGCAGAGGCAGCACCCTCATTTGGTAGTGTCCTATGTACATTTTGATTGATTTTAAATTGAAATCTATCAACTATCATGACACGAAATGCAGTGGTCATATATGGTTCCTATCATTTCTCAATGAAAGAAATTTTTAAGTAAAGAGATATAATCATGATCAAAACATCGAATTAAGTGTAGATAATGTTATATGAACCTAAGATCTCTACCCTCACCCCGTCCATCCCATGCCACTTGAGCTAAGGTCCATGGGATGGGAAAATTGTTTCGTTTAACATTCAATTTTTTTTTTCCCCTAGTTTAGAATTTTTGTTTATTAGTGCACATTTGCAATTTGCACGATAATAGTTGTCATTGAGCAAATGCTTCCATTTCGTTAGAATAATAAGATGAGGCTCCGCCCTCTACAGAGTTGTCATCTCATCATCTCAGAACTTGATCTTTTTGTAGCATGAGGATCCTTTGTCAGAGATTGTAAGATTTTGTGAAGATAATGGAATCATGTATTTTTCTACTTAGCAGAATGAGATAAAAATTGTTTGATAGCGGCGTCATTTAACGTTATTGATATGTTACAATTTCTTTTAGTTGATGTTGCAAGTTGGCTGAAAAGTTGTCTGTGTGCTATGCAGGTAAGACCCGATTGGGAAAGTGTCAAGATAGATGTGATGTATAGGGCACTAAAGTGCAAGTTCTCGATATACCCACATTTGAATTCTATGTTGCTTGCAACTTCTGGATCTGTTCTTGTTGAAGCTTCACCGCATGACCTTTTCTGGGGTGGAGGCCGGGACGGAGAAGGCCTAAATTATCTGGGCAGGCTTTTGATGCAGTTAAGATCTGAGTTTCTTGGCGAGTCCCCTACGTCCAGCGAGAGCTCATGCAATGCATAGATGTATAATTTCAAATACAAATATAGGACCACCAAGTAATTTTATCGTGTATTGATTTTTCCGATAACACTATTTCTCTTTTACAATGAAATTAAAATTTCTATATAATATATTATTTTTTTAGAGGACTTTTTTTTTGGGGTACATTTTGAGAGAACATATTAATATATATGAGGAAGAGAAATACTGAAATAGCTAGGATGCTATTGTTGTATGAATTTCAAGGTTTAATTTCGTGTGCGAAAAGTTAATTAGAAAGTTCGAGAATTGGAGATTTGACAAGTTGACAACGTGCAAACGAACAAAACTCTCAGCATCCATGGGCATTGGACGATGACATGTAACAAAAAACTGATGCGTAAGAAATCAAAACGTACAAGCATATACTCTCACCATGCTTCCCCAAGTCAAAACCAAGTTTCACAAAGTCAACTCGTACAGTGAGGCTTATGCAATGCGTAGTAGCAGCAAGTATTTTGATGTATTGACTCATTCCTTCTATTGGTACCCATTCTATTGATCAAATAAAAATTCATATATAATAGAGATATTTTAGCTAGGACCCATTTAATGCAGGGTTGGGTTTTTATTAACACTTTAAATTTTTTTCCCAAATATTCCAATTTCATCCTTCAATCAAATTAGAAAAAGGAGATAGGTTTATGAAACTGTCAAACTGGGCTCACACAATTTATGCATGCAGGAGTGTAGGACCACCCTCTGTCTAGCCGGTTGATTTCTCATCACATAAATTTTTATTTTTTTATTTTTTTTATACTCCAAAAACCAGTATTTCTCACCTCGAAATATCCGCAGCATATGAAGCATCCATCCCCTTGGTTCCAAGAATCACAAGCCACTGAACTGTAGCTTTGCTTCGAAAATGAAAACCATAATGCCCCTATCAATGCTCCAAATTGATCAAATTCCTTCCCTTCCTTTCTTCACTTCACTGGTTGTTGTAGTAGTCCTAGTTATATATTGGAAGAGATTGAAAACCCCAATTGATGTTATTAGGTTGCCCCCAGGGCCATGGAAGCTACCTCTTATTGGGAACTTGCATCAGTTGTTGGTTGGCTCCTTACCACATCATTCCCTGAGAAACTTGGCCCAGAAACATGGACCCATCATGCACCTCAAACTGGGTGAAATATCAGCCATTATCATTTCATCCCCAGAATTAGCCAAAGAGCTGTTGAATACACATGAGACTTCATTCCCACAACGACCCACAAGTCTTGTTGTTGAACTTGTGTCCTATAATCTTTCAGGTATTGTCTTTTGCCCTTACAGTGATTACTGGAAACAAATGCGAAAGATTTGTGTTTTTGAGCTCCTCAATGCAAAGCGTGTGCAGTCTTTTGCATCCGTAAGAGAAGAGGAGGCGTGGAATCTTGTTCACTCAATTACTTCCTTATCATCATCACACCATCCAATTCCAATCAATCTTACTCAGATGATCCACTCCATGAAAAACAGCATCACTGCCATAGCAGTGTTGGGGGAGAAGTGCAAATATCAACAAGAGTTTATATCACTCATAAAGCAAATAAATATGATTGGAGGAGGATTTGACCTCACTGATTTGTACCCTTCTCTCAAATTCCTCCGTTATGTCACCAGTTTGAAGCCTGCCATTGAGAAGATACACCGAAAGATGGACACAATTCTTGATGAAATCATCAATCATCATAAACTCAAAACAAACACTTCATCTTCATCAGCAGGTGAACATCATCAGCAGGAAGATCTAGTTGATGTGCTTCTACAGCTTCAGGAGTCTGGTCAGCTCCAATTTGATCTCACAAACAACCACATCAAAGCTGTCATCCTGGTCTGTATAACTATTTACTTTGCACTAGCTCCCTGTTTAATCTAATTACATTTACATGTATGATGAATGTTATTGCGCTCACAAATTGTTTGCAGGACATATACTCTGCTGGAAGTGAGACTACAGCAATTGCCATAGAATGGGCAATGTCAGAGCTTCTGAGAAGTCCAAGAGCAATGGAGCAAGCACAGGCAGAGATAAGGCAACTAGTTGCAGGAAAGAGGACAATTGAAGAGGCTGACATGAAGAAACTAGACTACTTGAAGTTGGTCATCAAAGAAACTCTCCGATTAAACCCTCCGGTCCCCTTAATCCCAAGGCATGCAACTAAAAGATGTAAAATTGGGGGATATGATATACCAATTGAAGCCAGAGTGTTAATCAGTGCATGGGCAATTGGGAGAGACCCAAAGAATTGGGACAAAGCTGATTGCTTTTTGCCTGAGAGGTTTCAAGGTTGTTCCATTGATTTTCGAGGAACCAACTTTGAATTGATTCCTTTTGGGTCGGGTAAGAGAATATGTCCAGGCATATCATTCGCAACTGCATCGGTTGAACTTGCACTTGCTCACCTGCTTTACTACTTCAACTGGAAACTCCCCAATGGGACAAACCTAGAAGAGCTTGACATGACTGAATCTCTCGGAATGAGCTGTAGGAGGAAGAATGAATTGTATGTCATCGCCATTCCTTTCATTCCCTAATGGATCAAACATTGATGCAAGTCAGGGTATCATATTTTACCATATCGATCGAATTGAGACAGTTGATTTAATATTAATGATTTTCTTTCCTTTAATGGTAGTGTTCCTTTACAATCAAACTAGAATTCACATAAATAATATCGATATTGTGAACTTCCAGGACTATTTTATTTTGCCTGTGGCTGAATATCTTAATAGAGTTAATGTACCCATCGAAATTGGGTAAGGGGTGAAGGTGAACTGATAATCATAAAATTATTATGCAACATCATTTTCAAATTACAATAAATTATTATGCAAACATTATGCTTGTACGTTCAAACAATAACCAATCAGTGAATATGTACTGAAAAACTTACAGGGGCGTTGCGTGTAAGGAAAAAAACTGGAAATTATAAATGAATTGATAGCGATGCTTCCTCTAACCTACTTTTCAATCAATTTAAAAAACAAAACAAGATGAAAGTCAGTAAGAGGAAGCGTGTACTGCTTCTGAGTGACTGACTCGCATATATAAATATATATATATATATACACGTAATTATTATTTGTTAATCATGAATTGACTTCTAAATTCATTAAATATAAGGATATGTGTTATTTTGCTATGCAGACTATTACAACTTGTATCGGTTTGCTCCCCAAACATTTAATTTGAAAAATTAAGATACTTAATATTTTAAATTTTGTCAATTGAGGTAATTTTGCCAATTTACTTGATAAATTAAGGCATGTGACTACTATTTTTTCCTTCGTGATTGAGATTTAACTTTGTGTAAACAAATATTTAGACAGAAAGAACCTTATACCTGATTGGAATCTCTATGCAAGCAGCAAAAATAGGAGCATCCTGCACTCAATGCATTATTGCTAGTTGAATTCTCAAAAGAATTGTTTTTTATTCCACTTGGACTTGGTTTCAAGAATAGATCCAGCAGCAGCTGCCATAACAATTGTAGTATTGTGCCTTTGCTAGCTCAATCATAAGAGCTTATCTCTGATTAAAGTCCCTAATAATGCTCCAAATGGATCAAATTCCTTCCCTTGATCATCCTCTGTTTACTTGTCTGGTCGTTTTAGTAATCATAGTTATATATTGGAAGAGATTGAAAACCCAGTACAATCCAGTTGATGTTATTAGGTTGCCCCCAGGGCCATGGAAGCTACCTGTTATTGGGAATTTGCATCAATTGGCTGCAGGCTCATCACTACCACATCATTCCATAACAGACTTAGCCAAAAAATATGGTCCTATCATGCACCTCAAACTGGGAGAAGTATCAGCCGTAGTGATTTCATCACCAGAACTAGCTGAAGAGGTGTTGAAGACACATGATACTGCTTTCGCACAACGCCCCACTGTTCTTGCTACTGAGATTTTGTCCTATAATCTTTCAGGTGTCATCTTTAGTCCTTATAATAATTATTGGAGGCAAATGCGAAAGATTTGTGTGTTGGAGCTGCTAAGTGCAAAGCGTGTACAGTCATTTGCATCAATAAGAGAAGAAGAGGCGTGGAATCTTGTTGAGTCAATTAAGGTCTTGTCACAGACACAGGGGGGCCATCATCATCCCATCAACCTTTCTGAGATGATCTTCTCCATGCAAAACAGCATCACTGCCCGTGCAGCCTTGGGAAAAAAGTGCAGATATGAACAAGATTTTATATCATTGGTCAAGGAAACAAATAAGCTTGCAGGAGGCCTTAACATTCCTGATTTGTTCCCTTCGCTCAAATTCCTCAGTTATGTCACAAGGTTGAAGCCTGTAATTGAGAAACTTCACCGAAAGATGGACAGGATGCTAGATGAAATCCTCAATGATCATAAACTGAAAAGAAAGACCATTACCACAAGCAATAACGAATCAGGTGATCAGCAGGAAGATCTAGTTGATGTGCTTCTACAACTTCAGGAGTCTGGTGATCTCCAAGTTGATGTCACAACAAACCATATCAAATCTGTTACCATGGTATTGTATATTGATACTGGCACCAGATCAGTTTCAGATAACATTTAAGACTAAGTCTTTTTTTTTTTTCTTTTTTTCCTTTCTTTCTTGAATACTTGTGTCAAGGTCAAGAAATAACATTTAAGATGAATGTTATTACTGTGTTGATATGACTGAACAAACTTTTTCAGGACATGTATTCGGCTGGAAGTGAGACTTCAGCAACTACAGTAGAATGGGCAATGGCAGAACTTCTGAGAAATCCAAGAGCAATGGAGAAAGCTCAGGCCGAGGTACGGCAGCTTCTTTCAGGAAAGAGGAAAATTGAAGAGGCAGACATTAAGAAACTTGACTACTTGAAGTTCGTCATAAAAGAGACTCTACGATTACACCCCCCTGTTCCCTTAATTCCCAGACAAGCAACTGAAAGGTGTAAAATTAGGGGATATGATATACCATCTGAAGCCAAAGTTTTAATCAATGCTTGGGCAATGGGGAGAGACCCAAAACTTTGGGCCAATGCTGATTCCTTTCTGCCTGAGAGGTTCCAAGGTTCTTCCATTGATTTTCGGGGAACCAACTTTGAATTAATTCCATTTGGTAGTGGTAAAAGAATGTGTCCAGGCATATCATTCGCAACTGCATCGATTGAACTTGCACTTTCCCAACTGTTGTACCAATTCAACTGGAAACTCCCCAATGGGACAAAGTTTGAAGAGCTCGACATGACTGAATCTAAGGGACTGAGTGCTAGGAAAAGGGATGAGTTGTGTGTTATTGCCATTCCTTTCATTCCGTAATTAATGGAGCAATGTTAAAGCTGGAAACCGCAAACCAAAACTATATTGTATGTCTTTTTCAATCTTCTTCATATGTTGTTATTCTCAAGGAGTCCTTTTTATTTTCTCATGTTATTTTATTTTTCTGCCAGAGGTCTTTAGAAATTCTGTGATTATGTTCCATTGAAAACTAAACAAGTGTTTTTTCATTTTTAAGTGTTTCTTCCTCTCCAAAAGATAGACAGCAGTCTTGTTTCTTACAGTGGTCTCATGATCCGTTCCTTGTTAGAATTGATATAGTTGTAACTTCTTGCTTGCTGGTCATCTTCCCTTTTTGTTTTTTCACCCTGATATTTATATTTTTTTCTCTTGGTTCCCTCTGAATTTAATTAGGGTTTTGGAACAGTGGAAGGACTCTATTTAGTGGTTGAGTGGCAACTCGCACATGGGGTTTTAGAGTTTAATCAATTTGCATTCAAAGCTTGATATAATAGATTAATTATATTGCTAGTAAAGCTGGGCAGTGAATGAACTTTTGCTACAGTCAGAAATTCTGAAGAAAATCATGTAAAAGCCTGAATGGAGTAGTGTTTAAAGTATTAATCGAGACTTTGTATAAAAAATCATTCTCTATTCACCCAGGTAACAGGCATGCATGAAATTAGAAAAGGGTTACATGATGATGGCTGTTAAGTTAGTGACTGAGTCGTAGGTGTTCAAGTCCGGCTTAACAAATAATGTAAACTACTAAATTATGCATATGTTCACATGATTTTAGAGATGGGTTTACCCATTGCATTGAAAAGGTCATTCTGAAAAGTTGAAAACTGAAACAAATTAAAATTATAGTCAACGTTCAAGTATCCTTCCACAAATTAGTACTGGCTAAAATTATATTTTATGTGTACAATTTGTGTATGATAATGTCTGAATCTTGATGTCATTTACAGTTCTAAATTCTTAATTAATTTGACATCTAAAGGTGAATATATGCATGAAGCAATGAAACATACTTATCAGCAACCACTGCATTGACCTTATACCTGATTGGAATCTCTATGCAAAGCAGCATATAAATATAGGAGCAGCCTGTAAGCGGATGCATTATATATATTGCAAGTTGAATCGTCAAATGAATTGTTTTTTATTCCAAAACAAGTAGTTAAGCTAGTGTATATATCAAGCATCCACTTGGACTTGGTTCAGGAATAAATCCAGCAGCAGCCTTCACAACAGTTGTAGTATTGTGCCTCTGCTAGTTCATTCATAACAGCTTATTCTCTAATAATGATCCAAATCCAAATTCCTTCAATTCCTCTCTTTACTTCTCTGGTCGCTTTGGTTATCTTAGTTATATATTGGAAGAGATTGAAAAGGCAGAGTCCAATTGATCTAAGGTTGCCCCCAGGGCCATGGAAGCTACCTGTTATTGGGAACTTGCATCAATTGGCTGCAGGCTCATCATTAACACATCATTCCCTAACAGACTTGGCCAAGAAATATGGTCCTATCATGCACCTGAAACTGGGAGAAATATCAGCCATAGTCATTTCTTCACCAGAATTAACCAAAGAGCTGTTGAAGACACATGAGACTGCTTTCTCGCAACGGCCTGCTACTGGTCTTGCTGTTGAAGTTGCTCCCAATACCCTTTCAGGTATCTTCCTTAGTCCTTACAATGATTATTGGAGACAAATGCGAAAGATTTGTGTTGGAGCTGCTAAGCGCAAAGAGTGTTCAGTCATTTCGATCAGTAAGAGAAGAAGAGGCATGGAATGTTGTTGAATCAATTAATTACTTATCATCATCACAGGCACATCCAATTGCAATCAACCTCAGTGAGCTGATTTCTCCATGCAAAACAGCATCACCGCCCGCGCAGCCTTGGGTAAAAAGTGCAGATATGAACAAGAATTTATATCAATGTTCAAGGAAACATTGGTGCTCTCAGGAGGCTTTGGCTTGCCTGATTTGTTCCCTTCACTCAAATTCCTTCGTTATTTCACCAGGACAAAGCCTGCACTTGAGAAAATACACCGCAGGATTGATCAGATTCTTAATGATGTCATAAATGAACATAAATTAGCTAAAATCAAAGATCAACAACCTGCAGCAGATGGTGATAATGATCAGGAGGATCTTGTTGATGTGCTCCTAAAACTTGAGCAGTCTGGTGAGCTTCAATTTGATCTCACAACCAACCACGTCAAAGCTGTTATCCTGGTATGTAATGTATGATTGATTCATATGTTGATATATATTAGGACTCGTTAAAAGGCCATGTCAAAATGAAAACTTAGCTAGTACTTAACACGTAATCTTTGATCCCCAGGAAATGTATGCTGGTGGAAGTGACACTTCAGCAACTACAGCAGAATGGGCAATGTCAGAACTTGTGAGAAACCCAAAATCAATGGAGAAAGCACAAGCAGAGGTGCGACAAGTTCTTGCAGAGAAGAGAAAAATTCATGAGGCAGACATACAGAAACTTGATTACTTGAAGTTGGTCATAAAAGAAACTCTACGTTTACACCCTCCTGCAACCTTAATTGTGAGAGAAGCAAGTGAAAGTCGTAAAATTAGTGGATATGACATACCATTCAAAACCAAAGTTGTAGTTAATGCATGGGCAATGGGGAAAGACCCAACACATTGGGCCAATGCTGATTGCTTTCTGCCTGAGAGGTTCCATTGGAAAGTTCTTCCATTGATTTTCGAGGGACCAACTTTGAATTCATTCCCTTTGGGGCTGGTAAGAGAATGTGTCCTGGCATATCATTTGCAACTGCATCACTTGAAATTGCCCTTTGTCAACTGTTGTACCACTTCGACTGGAAACTTCCCAATGGGATGAAACATGAAGAGCTCGACGTGACTGAATCAATGGGATTGAGTACTAAGAGGAAGAATGATTTGTATGCTGTGGCCATTCCTTTCAATCCCATTACTAATGGGTGAATGAATGAAAATTAATTGGATTGGCTACTATATTTGAGTACAGAGAGAGTTGTAATGTACAACATTTGTCTGTATGTTCTTGGTATCCCGTCCCCCTGACTGTTTAATACTTTAGTATCCAATATCCATTCACTTGGTTCTCAGAAACAACTAAGTTTACATATTATTTTCGTATTATTATCAACTCTTTTGCAAACATTATATATGCTAGTTTAAATTAACAAACCCAATCAGTGAAAATGTACTGAAAGACTTGGGAGGGTGATGCAGGTAAGACCTGAAGCTGAGTATTTTAGATAGATTGATAGCAATGCCTACTCTAATCAATTATTAATAATAAAAAAATGAAAGTTGATTAGAGCCTTAGAGGCCGGATGCATGTGCTAGCTGCGCTCTCACTTAACATAACCCACACATTATTGCTTTCTGATGATGAAGTTACATCAACTTGTAATTAAATTCTTCGTATAAATACACATTTATATTAAATTCCAGGCAACTACCAATGCACTGACCTCTATAGCTGATTGGAATCTCTTTGCGAGCAGCATATATAAAACTAATTTAGTACCAGCAAATAATGTGATGTATTGATTCTTGGCAATCAAATTAGAATTGAGATATAATAATATATGGATATTGGAAATTGCAGGACTATTTTATTTTTTCTGCACGTGGCTGAATATCTTACAGAGTTTGGTCGTGTATAACTAGACAAACGCATTTTGCACACATATTATGATCTTCTAATCATGAATGTGTTACATCTTATGTCAACTAATTCTAATGAAAGACGTCAATGTACTATTGCTAGCTAGTTGATTTCTATTCACCAAGCAGAAGCCCTTGCATACATATATATCAAGCATCGATTTAGTGGTTTCAAGAAGAATTGATCCAGCTAGCAGGCACAACAATTGTACCTTTGCTATCTATGTAGCTCAATGATAATCCATGTCTTTACTGATTCTCTTGTCATCCTAGTTAAATATTGGAATAGACTGAAAGCCCCCCATACGGGTCATCTACCCAGATCTTGACATGACTGAATCTTTGGGAATCATCTCTAGGAGGAAGAATGACCTCTATGCTATCCCCATTCCTTTCATTCCATGAATCAGGACATGGAAAATAAACAAAATAGACTTTCGGCGATTTGATAAGCACTCAATTTTAATGGCTGAAAATTTGTTTAAATAATTGAAGAAAAAACTAACCATTCACCTCTTTTTCTTGGTTAAAGTAGAGACGATTCACCTTTTTTTAGGAGCATGTTCCCCTAATTACAAGAGAAATTAATATATATTATAAGTTTTTGATGATCCAACCGGATTCTGTTCCATGCTTCAATTTCGGTGGCTTCTTGCCTGCCCCCACCCCCACCTCGGTCCATTAGTAATAAATTGACTTCGTTACGATATCAAATAACTCAATTATCAAATTAGTTTCTATTAAAATGAAAAAAGTTAACACCTAAGTAGAAAGAAGCCTACCTAGCTAACTACCAAGGCTGACGTTTACTAATTCAGTATTTCACATTAAAATAAAATCCATGATATAGTTATTATGTGAAGACTGGTCCAACTGAAATGATTTTAAATAAATAAGTTTCAAACATAATATTAATAATATGATTAACAAACGAAGCACATGGTTTGCATGATCCAATTTTTATATTGCATTATATTTTTAAGTAAAGTAAACATATAGGTAACTAATAAGGTTTTTCTTAAGACAAAATGAAAAATACAATGATAATCTAGTTTATATTAATGAAAAATGAGTTGGGCACGAATGCCACGTTTTTATTTTATTTTCGTGTTTTATAATATAATTTCTGTTGAACAGTGACTATAGTTACTGCAACAACTATATATAAACATTTAAAACATTAAGTAAGTTGATTCAATATCAAGAAATATAAAATGTACATTTACTTTAATTAATAATTACTTACGTAGCCGGCTATCCTTTGTATGCAAAATGAAAATACAAGGTTATAGAATGAATGCGTGAAACATGTGACTAATAGTAATAACTAGGAAAATGATTTTGGGCCTCAAAATAAGGTGTCTCAAAATTGTCTCAATGAGGTGGAATTTCCATTTCATAATTGTAATTATCTACTTTATATTGTAAGTGTCATATCAGTATTTTTAATGACATAACTATCTTTTTAATTAAAAAACATATAAAAATTTGAAAAACATACAAAAAAATTAAAAAACATATAGAAAAATTTAAAAACCATGTAGAAAAGCATAATTGTGATTTCTGTGTGTTTTTCAATATTTCTGTATACTGTTTTTAAGTTTTTTTTAATATAATCTTATTGTTTGTAATTTAATATAAAATTTAATTAAAAGGATAGATACGTTTTTAAAAATTTTGATGTGGCAATTAATTATGACGTGGTTTTAAAGTAATGAAATAAAATTACGACATGAAAATTCCATATCACTGAGATCATTTTGAGGCACTTGATTTTGAGACCCACTAGCACTCCCCTAATAACTAATTAGTTAATTAATTGATTGAGATTAATAAAAAATGTGATGTGACGGGTACTTGACTGAATAATTAGTTCTATGTTGTGACCAGCTGGCAAGTATGACATGAGCCATGAACATGGGTATCATGACCTTACATTAAATGGAAAACTGTCCTCATCAATCTGATAATATATATGCTTTTCTTGGATTGAATGTATGTAATTATGTATAATATACAACCAATTAAACAAATATTATATCCATGATAACGTGATACATAAGAGCATTGTTAAGTGATGAGGTAGCAAATTAATTTATAAGTTAAATGTATACATTGTTAATGTATGTGGTATTTTACCATCAAAATATTAATTTGTTCCCTAAATTTTTTAAATCCAATACATATGATTAATTTTATGTAGCTAATACTAGGTGGGCCTCAAGTAAAATAGTCGGTATGAGCATCCTTTATTAAACAATGAGGTGATCGAGTTTCAAATACCATTTTTTTTAAAGGACAAATATACACATATGTCAGATGAAACTGAAAAAAAGTTGATGATAAAAGTACATGTATGTTGGAGCAATATATTGAGCATAAAGTGTTCGCTACCTCGCTCCCATGGAGGTGTTCAAACACCTACTCCTTTTTACCTACTCGAATGCGATCACTTGAGTTACAATTAAATAATATTTGGGCGACATGTGAATGAATATAAGACATGAATGATTGAAATGCATAAATTGTGCACTATGATCGATCAGTCAAATTTATATAGTACGTGTTAAACATCATGCATATGTCATGCCAAGACAGGCTATACATACATGCTTTAATATATGGGGCTAAGATTGTTTCTCTTATATATATATATATATATATATATCTATATCATATCATGGTATGATATGATAATGAATGCGCGCATTGAAATTGAAGTGGATGAGGTACAGTATCCATGTCGTTTCAATATTTACCAGCTGCATGTTGTGTCTTTATCGGATGGACCTAGTATCCATATTGTTGGGGTATAGTATATTATATACAAGTTTTCGTTTTCACGTACTCCCATAATTCTAGTTAATTTACTTTATTTTCTCTCAATCTTAATCAAGAATTTATAGTCATAAATTTGGTATAGACCCAATATTAAATTATATATAATTACATAATAAAAACGTTATAGTGTGTTTCACGTATTCGATTACTTTAAAGTTAAAAACTCTAAATCATAAAACTTGATGGAAATTTTGGGAGCAAATCCACAAAAGACATATTGATATGGAAATTCACAAAACTAATATGTGTCATGTACCATGTTAATTAATAAAATAATTACTTGACGTATTTGAGATTTATCTTAAATACACGTGTGAAAAATTGAGATAATTAGGTGAAATATATACACGTGAGAAGGTACGGTTGTGTGAAATATTGAGAGAATAAGATGTACGTATGAAGGGTTGTATATGAAAGATTGGGAGAATAATTAAGACGGGCAGAAAGCATACAGAGTTATAGAGGTGTGGATGGGTGGCTAATGGGTGTGGACGTAATATCCCATGTTCATGTTCATATAATAAAGAAGGAATGTAATTTGATAATAATGAGACCGACCAAATCTGGTCGGGTTTTCTAACTTTGTAATATGCATGCATTATACATGGTTGGCCTTATAATATGCTCCAATATATGCCATACTAGCTATCACTCTAGTTCAGATTTGGGACAGACTCAGTGGCCCACGTACAAATGACGTGGATCCTCACAGACATGCAGCTGTACTACTTAATCTTATACATACATATATTATATATATATATGTCATTAATCCTTGATAAGATTAGTTTACACACGTCACAGCTAGCAACTACAAGTGTTCAAACATATATAACAAAAATCGATTAGAGTAGAACTAGAAACGTGGTTAAATTGAGAGTGTGACTAGCGGATGAGAATTGAGAGTGGAGTCTAGAAGTGGGATCATGTGGTTAATTACTATATTATCCTTATTTTTAAACATTATCATAAAAAGTAATTGTACAAAATTATGATGTATGTATACTCGTAATTGCACATCCAATATACTCGTATTCTTGAATCTTAAGTTGTATACAATTGTCTCCATCCATTTTTTCATTTTGTCAAGTCTCGATCAATTATTGAATGCACATTTATGCCACTATATAGTTTATATAAATAAATAAATATGACGTATCAAATTCTCCTATATATTCCGTAATTGATAGTAATGGGGAAGGGAGTTAGATAATAAAAGAGCTAGGGAAACTGATATAACAATGTTTAGTAATCTATCTTATATTCTTCTTAGTACAGGATCTAGAGATAAAATGAGTATTAAGATGGGTGGAATAAAATTACCCTCAACAAAAATCCAAAATGCCAAAGCTTTCCTTTGGACCATAGTCATACTAATGTGATGTTTCCAACCAATCTGATACTGTACTAAATCTCAAAATACATTTTTATATAAGTTTTATTTTATTTTGTTTGCTCAAGTTTGTGAATGCGACAGACAGACAGACAGGGTCTTGAAGTTGCAATTCCTCGAAATCATTCTGTTTTTTTTGTGGTCGAAACCTGTAATCATTTTGTTACTATGCACCTTTAAGAACTCCCTCTAAGGGGGAAAAAAAGAAGAGTAGAAACTTCAACCTCTAGAAGAAGTATAGTATTTTTTCTCTCTCCAATAACTTTTTTCGCTCCAAAAAAACTAAAAGATTAGTGGTTTGTTCCACTCTCTCTCTAGAGATTCCTTCTCTCTGTTTCTCTCTCTAGAAAGTCAGGTCATATTACAAGAGCGGGTATTTTTGCAATCTTTTATATTTCAGTTGCTGCTCGTGGTTGCGATTATTTCTCACATTCAAAGTCGCTCTCTCTCTTTCATTTCCTTCTCTCTCTAAATTGGCTCTCTACCCGCTTCCTGTATTGTGATATCGTTGGCAAAGATGCTCTCTTTATGCAAAGCCGTGAGCTGAGCTGCTCTGTTTTCTGAGCCCATTCTCTGTACTGTAATTTGGCTTCTTTCGCATAAATTCTCTTCCATTCGTATTTGCTTCAATGAATCCAAGCTGGATCTGAGTTGGATAAGATCGTTCGGGTGGGTTTGGTCGACATTTAAAGCTCCATTGGATTCATATCTGTGAAAATATTAGGATTATGTGTGCAAATTGTGATGGGGAGCTTTCTTGTCGAATTTGGGGATATGGGTTTGTGATTTTAGAATGGTTTGTGTTGAAAAAGTGGGTTTTTTTAACATAGATCTGCTTTATTTATACCATATATGCCTTTTGTTAGCTTTTTCATATGTCTGTGATTTAAAACATGGAAAAGAGGTTGGCCATTTTTTACATCATTGGTGCTTTCAACTCTCAAAAGGTTACGAAAAAGTGTTTTCCTTTCTTGTGAAGTAAAAACGGGTGATATTAAATTCTGTGTTTTGCTTAATGGTGGGTGCCGTAGTTATAGCTTGGGTCCAAATTGGAGTGCTTTCTGGGCAAATTTGTTGGAGTGGATAATCTGATAGTTAGGCTGTGAATTCACAAGAGTATTATTGTTCAAAGATTAAAGAGTGGCTTTAGTGGTCGCTTAGGCCCTGAGTTTGAAGGTGTGTTTGGGATTTTACCAGGAATTTCTGACGGATCCGTCAATTGAAAATAGGGGGTGTTACTGCTCAGCTGGTCTGGAGTGCATACTAAATATTATCAGGGCCCTCAGAATGGGTTCCTGCTTGTCTGTAGAAAGCAGGAGCCCTCTGCCCGATTCACCGTCGTCTCCCGGATGGGGAGTCAGGCGGCGGAAGAGCTTCAAGAAGAGAATGGGATCTCGAAATTCTTCCTTTGATAGCCGCCGCGACGAACCGCTGCATAGAATTCCTGGGAGAATGTTCTTGAACGGGTCAAGTGAAGTTGCATCTTTGTTTACACAACAAGGCAAGAAAGGAACCAACCAGGATGCCATGATTGTTTGGGAGGTTAGCTCTTTAATCATAATCTTAACTCAACTCAGATTCTCTTATTTGTTTTCTGTTGCTTAATTGATTTTTTGTATGAGGATTTAAAATATACCTGTGCAACTTTTTATTTCTTATGTTATCTTCATCTTTTGCAATTCTTTTGCTTTTTTTTTTTTTTTTTTTTTTTTTTTNCATCTTTTGCAATTCTTTTGCCTTTTTTTTTTCTCTTTTATATTAGTTGGCTGCAGTTTCTCTACCCTTTTTTTAGGATTTTATCCAAACTAGCAAGCCTTACTTCTGTGCTATCACAAGTCCTTGTTTGATGAGCAGATTGGCTCACCTTCATTGTCATATAATTGGAGGTTCCCATAGAAGAGGCTACTATGTTCATATTTATATGAGTGGATTTTGCCATATTTTGACATTCTGATAATTTTATCCTTGTTTTTTTTACTTCCATATTTTTAGACTGTTCTATTTTTTCTTATATTGATACATTTCTCTGATTTTTACTGATTGCTAGTTTTTGGTTTGATATGTATCTTATAAGGAAACATATACCGGTGTATTATAAGCTTGCATGTTTGATTAATTGCCCATTATCACTTCATATTTCAAATTTATCAGCAGTTATAATATCTCACCGTTATTATTGTCTAAACTCTTTTTAACTGTGGATTTCAGAATTTTGGCTCAAGAACAGACACAGTTTTCTGTGGTGTTTTTGATGGTCATGGTCCATATGGCCATATGGTTGCTAAGAGAGTGAGGGATTCTCTTCCTCTGAAATTGAGTGCACACTGGGAAGTGAACATAACCAGTGAGGAAGTTCTCAAGGAGATCAGCCTCAATACTGCAGGAAGCTTGAATTCAGATGATACTGGCTTTGTATCTGTTGATGAAGATTTCAGGGCCTCCATTGATATTGAGGAAACAGAAAAGCACCCAGAGATATTTCAGACACTGAAAGAGTCATTCCTAAAGGCTTTCAAAACTATGGACAGGGAACTGCGTATGCAACCAAGTATCGATTGCTTTTGTAGTGGGACAACAGCAGTAACTTTTGTGAAACAGGTGGTCCTATAGTCTTTGGAAACTTGTCTTGATTTGGTGTTGGCTTTTTGTGATGTACTCATCTTGATCATGCATGTATTGGCATGTTTCTTAGGGTCGGGATTTAATCATTGGAAATGTTGGAGACTCCAGAGCTGTTCTGTGCACGAGAGATAAAGATGACAATCTAACTGCAATTCAGTTGACTGTGGATCTCAAACCAAATCTTCCTGGTCTCTCTCTCTCTCTCTCTCTCTCTCTCTCTCTCTGTGATTTTGTGGAGTGTTCTAAAAGGCAATAGTTGAACTGGTTCGAAATGATCTTAAAGTCCATTAATTTTTGTGTATAATGAATCAAGTAAAGTTAATTGGCTTTGAAGCTTTGATGCTGCTTTCATCAGGCAAGAAAGTTTGGAATGTACTGATAATGGTTTATCGTTTAGTGACTTGTCTATTTGTTGTTTGTCCACTGCCATTATAGAGAGTGAATCTTTGTACATTTGATCATGGCTTCCATAGTGAACAAGGAATACAAATAACAGGGTTCTATGGTCAATTGTAGTCTGCTTACTAGTTTCTTGTGATAAACTTTTCTCTTAGTTCTTACCTACTTTTTTCTTTATCTTTTCCTCACTAACAGCGGAAGCAGAGAGAATACGTAAGTGTAGAGGGCGTGTTTTTGCTCTTCAAGATGAACCTGAGGTTGCTCGGGTCTGGCTGCCAAACAATGACTCCCCTGGTCTTGCCATGGCACGGGCTTTTGGAGATTTCTGCCTCAAGGATTTTGGTCTGATATCTGTGCCTGATATATCATACCGGCGTCTCACTGAGAAGGATGAATTTATAGTCTTGGCTACAGATGGGGTATGGAGCCAACTAATGTGAAGATATTTACACTTCACAGAAGATATATAACGTTTCTCTTCCTTTAATCCTTTTCCTCCTCCTGCTCTTCGATTCTAAAAGTTAAACTTTTTGGCAGATTTGGGATGTTCTCTCCAACAAAGAAGTGGTAGACATTGTAGCATCAGCCCCAACACATTCCTCTGCAGCTCGAGCACTGGTTGAGTCAGCAGTTCGAGCTTGGAAACAGAAATACCCAACTTCAAAAATAGACGACTGTGCTGCAGTTTGCCTTTTCCTTGATTCAGACTCGACTATATCAACTGCTGCTAATGAGCAGCCTACTAAAATGGATGAGGTCAATGCTGGGACTGAAGAAGAAGATCTCTCTGGGGCAACTTCTTTAGTCCGATCAGGGACTGTCATAACTGGCAAACAGGTTGTTCAAAAAGAAGAAGAAGAGGAGGAGAATGCTGCAGAGGACATTAATTCGGAAGTGGTTAAAGAGTGGTCTGCTTTGGAAGGAGTTTCTCGTGTTAACACATTATTGACCCTGCCAAGGTTTGTTCCTGGAAAAGAAGACAAGAAGGCCTGGAACAAGGTTTGATTTTCCCTTGTTTCTCATAATTTCTTTTGTATTATTTTCTTTTTCTTTTTCCTAGTCTCCAATTCTGTTTTCTTTTTCTACTTTCTGCGATTTGTAGGGCCATCAAAGTTAAAATTTTGACCGGAGAGGTGGGCCCTCCCGACTATATTAGCATGTCTGGGAAATTGTCCTTTCCAGTGTGGGTAGAATTGGAATTTTTGTAAAATCCAACTCTCCGTCTATTTTTTTTTCCCTCTGTTTCAGAAAATTTCATGTGTGTTATGTCGATAATAATTTTGTGATAATGAAGCCCACCTTAGTTTCAGCTTGAAATTTGAATGGTCTGGTTTTCTTTTCCTGCCTGTCATGTTCAAATGTGGAATATACTTTCAATGTAATGTTGTTGCTCCATTTGCAAAGAAGATATTTAGCTAATTAGCTTTCTTTCTTGTTTGTGGTTGTTACTTGCTACTCAATTTTAATTGATTGGTGGAGATTAATGTGCATCATCTTTTTGTTAGTTGCTATCCAAGTTGCCAAATACCAGGCTGAAAAAAGAGCTCATTAACAACAATATGAAACAGTTAAGCATGTTTCTTTTGGCTTTATATATGGGGCAGCTCATATTGTGTCCATGTCTGTCATACTCAAAGCCTGAGTAGTATCCATCACTGAGCACACTGCATTTCTATTGAATCATTGAGTTTTCCCACGTTAGTAATTATACATGAATTTGATGAGGGTGGTTTTCAATCTGTTTATCAAATGTCAATTCAGAAATTAATTAGAGGGTGTTGTTTTTCTGCTCATTTTATTATTTGAAGTTTGATTTGGAAAGATGATGAGGTTGTTTTCATTTGTGGTGTGGGGGTATGTATATCAGAATTTATTATGGTCATAGATAGACAAAGACACCTATATTATTTGTCAATTAGGGATATTAGCTGCTTTTTCAAGATGATGGCTTGGCAGGGGTGGACTTTCACAATGATATTTGCAAGCAATGGCCTTGGCTTGATGGCATTAACCTCATCACAGTTGTTCACACTTCACACTAACTACGTATATGAGATGCTCATGCATGTGTGCTTGCAGTTGTTCACGTGTCTGTGGGACCTTATGTACATTAAACAAATAGCTTTAAATATGTATTAGTCATGTGAAAGAAAAAGAAAAAGAAAATGAAGCTCTTGTCAGATCACTTGCTAATCATTTCTTTGGTGTAAGATTAAAATTTGATAACGAAGTTGTCTTTCAAATGGCTGGTGCATGCTCTGTTTAGGGGCAGGCAAAAAGGAAAAAGGAAAAGAAAAGAGGTTTTCCCGGCGGTGATTGTCAACGTGAGTCATATCGGTTTTGCCTCCAACCAGCGGCTGTAGAAGTCCAGTGCCTCCCGTGGCTTGTATTCGGGGACTGTGTGCCCAGATCCCTGCATGCCCCACCCACCACAACATTAATAACTTCAATAAAAAAAACTCAAAAGCAGATCGAGCTTTTTGGCATTTACATCATTTAGTTTATGAGAAAAAGAAAGTTCATCTACATCCTCCTATATATAAATTATCAATTATTAAACAAATCTAATATACAGACCTTGACGGTGAGAAATGTGAGGTTGTTTTCATATCCTTGTAAGTATCTGCAGCAAATAAAAACAAAAATAATCTTTAAAGCTGCTTCACGTACTCTATATGGAGTATGGACCATATATATGTGCTCCAGATATATATGGCATAGTGGTAGAATTAAGTACATTCATATATATCCTTGTGAATGGAGGAAATTAAGTTAGTAGAAAGTTATTATTGATTGATTGCCACATATATGGAGCTAGGTGAATATATATAGCTCCTTATAGAAATATCAGAAAACAGGATCAACTTGGCTTTAGAAGTTGGGATATTAATTGCTAAAGAAAACATGCATGGTGGAGCAGCAGTAGCAGGAAAAGTGTGAAGTGTGAAATGAATAAAGTAGATACCCTGCCACTTGGTTATTGGATAGCCAAGATCTCCATGGATCTACAGTCTTATATCCAAGTGATCGAGTCCATGCCTCGCTCCCGGTATATGGAACACACATATCATGGTCCCCACTGCATATATGCCAACAGTTAATGAAACAATGAATAAATAATTCTTTTGATCGAGCTTTATATATCTCCATGGTACCATGTAATTAGTGTAAGTTAATATATGCAATTTAATTTTTCTTTTATTGTAAAAAAAAAATTTACCTGAAAATGAGTGCTCGGTATCCTTGGGTTGTAAGGTTCTGGTGGTAAGGGATCATACTTCCAGCATCATGGTAATACGTTAATCTACTTGTGCATAACTCCCAAGGACCAGCTACACTTTCCTGTCATTCATTCATTCATTCATTAATGTGTGATTAATTCATTTGAAGCTGAAGCAAGCTATATATATGGAATGAGCTAGCTAGGAAAATGATCCGATAGCTTACCGGTTCAGCATGAATTGATTCCCTAACTGCTGGGTCGTTCAGCCAGAAAGTTGCAACTTCATCATTCTACACTTGACAAATACATATGCATATATATCCAAATTAAAATGTTTCTAGCTAGCTAGAGCTATATGTTATTAAGTGTAGAAACTGAAAGTAAAATAAATTACTTACAACGCAAGGAACCGATAGTGAGTTTGCTGCTAGTTGAGGCCACAAAGGGACAATGCCATCTTCAACGGGTGCCTGGAAAGGCCAAGCGCGGCCGAACATCCTTTTCCTCACTCCCAGAGGCTTCTGTGCAGAACTAGTCTTATTCCCTAATTGCTGAAAGCTTAATGGTAAACTGCTGCTGTTTCCATTAGTTCCTCCTGGGCCATGGTAACAAGGCTCAAGTATGTCGTAAATGTTTAGTCCACCAAGAGCCTAATTTTCAATCACCAAGAACGTACTAATTAATTATACCTACCTACCATATATTACAATTATTAATATTGTGAGGGAGAGGAAATAAATATTAATTAATTTAATTGGAATTTATACAAGACAATTGCGCGCATTAATTTGCACATTAATTTGCACCTTGTATACTAGGTCAAGTTTATCGCTGCATTCAGAATTTGGAGGCCTATAGTAGTTTCCTCCACATGCGGCTACTACTTCCTGCAATATATATATAGTTGTCAGTTGTCACCAATAAATTAATATAATTGCCTCACATCAATTTGCTTATATTTTGACACTAAAAAAGAAAATTAATGGAAAATAAAAACATAAAACGAATTAGATGAATTAATGAAAAGAATTAACATATACATATATGGGTGTGTTAAGTGAGTAGTACTGTAGGCACCTCATAGATTTGTTCTGAAATGAGGGCCATGCCATGAGCAAATGGGACTAAAGCATTGCCATCAAATTTTCGGTCTGTCACTCCATTCCCCACCATGTAACCCTACATGTATATATATGCATCTATAAATCAACTATATATAATTAAGTTTACATTAATTAGCTTAATTAATTCTTTCAATTAACGTGAGTATATACCTTGAAATTTAGAATTGGTTTTGTTCCATTTGCAATACCTACATACAGAAGAAATGGAAGATACATGATACGTTACAGTAGTCACACACACACACACACATATATATATGCAGCAAATCCTACACTAATTACACATATGTACATGTATATACATAGTAACGTGAACGACTCTGTGAGGTATATATATACACATAATTCATGAATATATGAAACTGAAAAATGTACCTTTGACAACTTGAGAAGCTAGAGTTGGCACATAGATTCCAGCATAAGACTCTCCCGCAATATAAAATGGATTTGAAACAAACTCTGGGAATTCCTTAAACCACTGCATCCATATATCATATATGCATGCAGAATATGAATTACATGAATTCATTAATATTACAAGTACAGAATTAATTGTTGATCATGAATCAAATTACGGAGGTAGGTACCTTGAGGAGGAAGGAGTGGGTATCAGAAGCAGTTTGCAGGTCCCCTGTTACGTATTTGCTTGAGTTTTGAGAGTAAGAAAACCCAACACCCGCAGGAGAATCCAAATAAATTATGTTCGAAACCTGCACATCCGTAAAAAATTATCATATATTTATGATCAACAAACTTTTTAAAACATTATATATAAATATCTAATTAGTAAAGAAAATGATGACGAGCTTAATTAATTAACTGCCATATATATATATATATATATAAATAAACAAATAAATAATATTAAGGATTGCCATGAGTTTTAATTGATCAGTAGTGACAGTCACAAGAATTAATGTTTAAACCACCAACCTTGGACCAGCTATAAGGATTAAGGTGCAGGACAGGCAATTCTCTTTTTTGTTTTCCTTGTTCAAAATTGAATGGCCCTGCAGCGTGTATCCATATATTATTGACTGTCAATGTCATCACTAGTGTACAATTTTACTACCGAGTCGGTACTAGTTTGGTTACAATGTACGTACCAAAGACAAATACTCAAAACAAACGACAAAACTAAAGAAATTATAGGTGCAGTGCAGGGCGGGGCACCATTCATTCCATATAAGCATATACCATAGGACTTCAAATTCACTTGAACATGTATGTGGTATATATTCGACGCCCATAATCTCACAGAAAAATACTTATTCTAATTAAAGCTTTACATCCATAATTAACATTACTTAATTATGTAGTGCATGCCAATTTGCCCAGCTACTTTATTAGAGCAGAAATGAACAACATTAGGTTTGAGAAATTAATTGTGGTTCAAAAGGCATATAAATTAATATATGGATATAGTCTTCTTTCCAATAATCAACACCCGTGACCCAAGTTCCCAACTAATTGATAGTGGTAACGACCAGGCCACCCCAACCCCCAACTAATAAGATGACAATTGCATATATAATATAGAGAAAAATACAGAAAAACGTTCTAAAAACGTTTAACAGTAATTATCTTATTAATCAGTCAACGAGTCCAATTAATTAATTAATACTGAAAGTACAAGATATACTGTGGTTGGATCAACAAAAAGTTGATTAGATTGATTGATGTACCCAATTGGGGGAAGAAAAAAAAAATAGTATAGAAAAGAAAACATATGAAGTATAGTAATATAGTAATGTAGGAAGCAAGCAAACCATGTTCGTAGACAAAACCATCGAAGCTGGAGCAGCCGGGTCCACCATTGAGCCACAAAACAACTGGATCATTTGCTGGGTTTCTTTCTGAAGCTACCAAGTAGTAGAAAAGATTCTTTCCATCTATGCTTATATATCTACATAACAAATTAATTCAACATATATATATAAGACCAAATAAATTAATGCGCAACCATCAAAACCAGCACCTACACTAGCTATATATATGCAAACATTAATTGATATGAACGTTTATGAGAACTTACCCTGAGTAGTGGTTGGATGGAAAAGTACCATTAAAGCCAGGAAGGTGGGTGATAAGAGAGCTTTGAGGGGCACCCTCAATGGCAACCAAACCCACCATCAAAATCATGCAAATGAAGAATTTGGCCATGTATGCCTTACAATTTCTTTCTAAACTGATGAACAATTGAGAGAGAGAGAGAGAGAGAGAGATGGGGGAGATTGTGTGATAAAATCAATGAGAAGATAGCATTATCTGCAGACAACTATATATAGACAATAAATGAGATGGGGAAAGGAAGAAAGTGAAATTTTGGCATAATTATTTAAAAAGGTATATTGGAAAGGAAGAATTGGGACTTGGAAGGAGAGAAAAAGATTGAAGTTGACTGAAATTGAAGCGAGACAGGGAGGACAAGGAGGAGGAGCATGCATATATGTTGGAGTTGGACCGGCTAGCAACTATAAAGTATAATTTTATAATGCTTTGTCCAACCATACAAGAGTGTATATGTGAATATAATATGCATAGGCTTCAACTTCAACATGGAGGATATTGGGGTTTTCGATGGCTACAAGGAATTGACTCATTAATTTGTTGCTACTATTTAATTTGGACAAAATTATGTAAAATGAATGAATGATGTTTGAAGCTCGTTGTAAACAAGACTAGTGCTCAAGATACCCCAAAATATTAACAGCTGCTCGATCAGCTGCTGAATAGGAAATGATGAAGACGTGAATCCCAATGAATCATTGGAATGCTCTGCTGGTGCCTGCTATGCTCCATTCCTCTTCTCTCCACGTCAAGTATTATTATTAATTACATTAAGTTTAAATATTATCTTGGTCTCCTTTGACTGTTGGACATGAGACAAATAACAAAATTTGGAACAAATTTTCAATACTCAGATCAATGCTGTCATGGGAGTGAGAGAGAGAGATCATTCTAATTATATGCATCTGTGTGTATACATATATATAGGTATTAAATGTGAGAGGTATTGGTATCAACTATCAACCCAGCAATGGTGATTGTTCAGATTGACTTGGAGGTCTCTGAAACATTAGCTAGGACGATGGAGCAATATGCATGCTGTTGATGTTGACTATACTACTCATATATATATATATATATATACTTGTATGCAATAGAATCCTATGCATATATGATTCATTCATAGCATTAAGTTTAAGACGCATATGTGACAAAAATAACAAGTCTCTAGCTATAGCTTGTAAATGGCTACATGCATTGGGTGTGAGCTGCAACTTGTAATTTTATTACCAAGTAACATATTTTCTTCATGTATATAACTGATTTGACATCATCTGTTCTCTCTGCTGCCTAACAGATCATACATATATATTGATTTGTTGTTGTACTAGCTATAGCTACTTGTAACCACTTGCTATATACAAGTGAAATGCCCAGCTCCCAGCAAAACTTTAAAATATGTTCAGTAACTAAATCATTAAGTTTAAATTAATTGTGAACAAATTATATGGAATATTCAATATAAAGAGCAGAAAGGCCAACATTATATATTCTTATACATGGACATTAGCTGAGATGGCTAGATCGAGTGTGGGTCCAGGGTCCCACAATCCCCTGATGATCACCACAAAAAAGAAGTGGCTACAGCTACAGCCAAACACACAGAGAAGAAGCCCAACCTTATCCAAAACAAGAGGGAATGAGAGGGAGAGAGGGAGAGGGGGGGATGCATGGAATTAGGAGGGCAGGTTGTGGCAGCAATATGGGGAGAGATGAGTAGCTGTATTTGGATCCCTGCGCTTTTTGCTTCTACCTCAGGCTCAGCTGCTGCTACCAGAATTAGCAGCAGCCAGCTCCGTCGCCAAACACCTTCCTTCGCCTCCACTACTAGTAAATCTATTTTCATCTCCAACTCCAACCCCTTTTTACTGCGAGGTGAGGGAGCTGGGTACCCTTCATTTAAATTAGTTGGGTTTCTAACTTTCTATGTATATATATGCCAATTCCACTCAACATTTCAATGAATGCAGTAACAAATGATGGTAGTAGGAGGAGTGAATTGGAATTGTCCTCTGAAACAAGTGAAACATCAGAAGCTGATAGGATTGTTGATGACATGAACTTTGGGGAGCTATGCAACGAGTTTGAGTGCTTTAGTAGCCCCTTGGTGGAATCCACAGCTCGACAACTTGTACGCGATATCTTAGAGCTACGCCAAGGCAATCGCGCCCTTGGAACCTTTGCTGTTTCTGTTAAATACAAGGTACCTACTTACGTAACTCCCTTTCATTCTATAGATCACATAAAATCATACAATACTAATTAATATTATAATTTATGCATACAATACAACTGAACATATATACAGGACCCAGTTAGAAGTTTTAGTGGTCGTGATAAATACAAGAGACCACTATGGATCACCACTGCACTAGAACAACCCTCCGTGGTCAGTCACGTACTCTTCCTTTAGATTTAATTATTCTAATTAAGACATTTGTTTAATTGTTACTTAATTGTTACTTAATTGTTACAGAGTGTGCAAGAAATGAGGATGTTATCGACGAGTGTCCTAAGTATCAAGTGGACAGTCAAAGGAAAGCCCAACAACATTGTTATTGGTGGTATTTTAGGAGCAGACTTGATACTAAAAATTAATTCCCTCTTCACTCTAAACCAGATAAGTGGGCAAGTGATTGAACACCAAGAGCTTTGGGATTTATCAGCTTCCTCCAATTCACTCATTGCGGAGGCTTATTTCTGGACTTCCCGTCGTCTTTTCGCCACAATTGAGGGTGGAAAGGACTTGTCTGATCTTGCTAAAACCATCTCCACCAGGTTCTCCACAGAAAAACAGAACATGGAGATATATCCAGACCCTTCTGGTGACCCAACAAAGGTACACACACTTCCTCTGTTTCCTCTCTTATCTTTTTATTCTTAAATTGACACATGCATATATTCAATTGCTTTCATTCAGTTCTTTCAAAAGGACAACGGTTTCCAAAGAGATGTATACCAAATTGCACTCTTTCTGGCACTTGTCTATCTTGTTGTACAGTTTTTGAGGACCACGCTGTAAAATGTAAACCCTCCCCCCACCTTTGTCTACACTAATCTCTATTACTAATACTATTGTTGTAACATATATTGCATCGATCATAATCAATTACATCCAAGTTTTCTGTCATCTTCAGTGGAATGATAGCAAAGAGAACACCTATTTATATTTCCTTGAATTGCTTGTTATAAACATTAACCTACACTCAGTTTTGTTACTTGCTGCTTCACTTTATACAGCTAATTTATCAATTATAACCCCCAAAAAACAAGGGGTGGAAGAATCCTTATACAATTTAATGAATGAATGAATGGCCCATCAACCAGTAGTTACATTTGAAACATTTACATCAAAATTCCAATCAATCCAAGTTGACTCTAATTCTGTAAAACATGGATTTCCTGAGGGTCTGTTAGAATCGACAATAAAAGCCATCCCAGATAGATAAATACTATGCCAGTCGCTGCTCATATCATTCCATGGTCTAATCGATCATATGCGCGTGCATATTTGATTCCTTCAGTCCAGAGATATCAACCCCATGACATGACTTTTTAAAAAGTTTATGAGAGCAGAATGAGGCCTCCAAGAAAATTACAACCAAGCTCATATAAAATATGTGTGTGTATGTATCTATATATATAATAGAAAAATTGGCACCAGAAAGGTGGACAAAGCTGGAACCGCCTAAAAAGATAGATAAAAGACTTCCAAAATAAGTTATATGAAGCACACCTTTTCTTTCATTGAATAGATTATGGTGCATCAAAATGAATGGATGCTGTGCCACTTTTTGAATTAATTGAATATTTGCAGAATACCAATTACTAATAACAAGAATGTCAATAGTCTTCCAGTTATTAGACTGGAAGCTGAAGAAAGATTGTGGGCACCAACAGAGTATGCATTCCCTGACTTCTCATCTTTCACTTTAATGCTTGAAGAGCCTAAAAAAGCAAAACAAACAAAACATAAGAACTCCTATATCAAGTACACATGCTATTATATAATTTGTACCATATCAATCAAGATTACCTATCAGACCAAAAAAAAAAGAAACCATTATTCATGCCAACAAAACAAATAACCTTTTTTATTTTCTTTTCAAGATAACCAACTCTAAAGGAACAAACAATGATCAAATAAAGGATGCAGTGAAGCTAATTCTTAGAGAGATGGAGAGACTTAATTCGTAGTCTTCATTAATGAAAAATACTACAGAATCATAAACTTACAGGTTTGGAAAAGGTATAAATATAAGGAGCATTCATCCAGAATGCAATAAATGAAAATAAAGGTAGGTCATGAACCTGATACTAATAAATATAAAATCAAATACTAAATGCTACTCACAGTTGTGATCAGCCCACCCAATGGCCTGATTTTCAAGATCATATGTGACTAGCTTATTTGAAAGCACCAAATCTGCAAATGAAAACATTCAGAAAGGTCAATGAATGGATGAAATTAAACACATACCCATGTGAAGCAACCAACGAAATTTAATTTCAACATGTAATTCAAGACTCTACCTCCAAGAAGAGTAATGGGATTTCCATCTTTAGATTCCATTGTGTTTTTCTGCCAACCAGAACACCAGACATCATCCTGTGTATATGTCATGGAAAAGGTGAATTAGTCAAGAGCCTGTTCAGAAGGTAATGACCAAAATGAACTCTTGCTACTAAAAAGAACAAGTATAAATCTACAATAAGCAAACCACTTGGGAGAAAATCCTACGTCAATGGATCACAAAATAAATGTGGAAAATGTGAATTATAATAGAATCACTAAAAAACTTACACGTAACCGGAATAGATAATCATGAGGATATACTGTCAGAGTAGCGGAATTTTTAAAATTGAACTTCACAACCGGAAATCCATCATTAACACTGCCAGAAAAATCCACAAGAAAAGTAAGGTATTTTTTTACAAGTAAAGTAAGTAAAGCAAAGCTTCTATTTTTGACCTTAAATTAGCAATTTGGAAGCAAAAATAAGAAGTAACCAATGCATATAACAAAAACTAACAATATAATGAATAAAATAGAAAGCAAAAGTAATAGCTAAGTTAGTGATTTACTTTTTGGAATACTCAAAACATGTAAACGCGTCCTCGACAGTATGCAATTTCAAGTTAGGCTGCCGAGCTAATATCTGATTAATCAAAATACCAGTGTAAGTTCTTTTGAAAACATAAAAAAAAGAAAAAAGAATACCAATGTCAGTATTTAGACGACAAAATCCAAATGAATGGGAACTAAAAGAGCATTAACAACCTTTTTCATAAAGGAATCATAAATGTCTGGGTTAATATAAGCCAAGGTTGTGCCACTGTCAATTACTGCCCCTTTCCCATCTCCAAAGCCAAATATACCCGTGGGAAGTTCTATAACTTCAGCACCCACCTCAATTGTCTTGAGCACAACATTGTAATGTGGCCTAAGATAGTCATCAAAATAACATTATGACAAGATTCATAAGCCAAGACCTAACCTGATTAAAGAATTCAGAATTCAGAGATAGTGTCACATACTGATTTGGTACCATTGGAGTTATATTCTTCACTTTGGGCTCCACCACTTCCCCAATGGCATAGATTCCACCACCATTTACATTATCCAAGCAATGTGCGAATTCTCTTTTCACCATTCCAGATGAAGCTAGCTGTGAAATTATGGATGCATTCGACTGTCCAAAACCAAGTATCCCATCAAGTGCTTCAGAATCCTCACCTTGCATCCCAGATTGTTTAGCTCCACACCTATTCCGCAAGAGACAGTAGTTTAATGAATGACGAGTAAGCCAACTCAAATGAACAATAGGAAAAAGAATTAAGGGAAAAAACTCACCCAAATACTACACTTCCACTTGTTGTTTCTGTTTTGTCGTTTCCAGTGGCTTTATGTAATTGTATATCATCCTTGACATAGTATCCGGTAGTTGTGCTTCCATCTCCATAAACAACATCATATAGGCAGAGTAAATCTTCCTTGCAACCAGGAAGTCGACCATTGAATGTGGAAGTGCAAAACTCTTGATCACAAGTAACCTTGGCTGAAGTTGAAGACTTCTTTGGATCGAATAGTGTGAGTTTCTGTGGCAGAATCAATAATTATAAGAATAAATGTTCATTTTCTTGATTAAAATAAGGGTAATTAAAGACACATACACCAACAGTACTACTTTTGGCGGGACAGTTGGTGCAGTCAACACAATTCACCCATAAAATGTCACTTCCAGTATCAACTTGCACGTGGTAGTCCTTTGAAGGAGTCCCAAGCCCAATTTTAGCATAGTAGAGCCTAAAACCAATCAAACAAATTAATAATTCAAACACCAAAACGACAAAAGCAAGATTAATTCAAATATTATGCAAAACATAAACGATTGAAGAAGAAGAAGAAACGAACCCAGTTTCAGAAGGATGTCCATTGCCACCCAATGGGAGATCGACTGCAGAGAGAAACCTACCGTGACGGCGAGCATCGTGGTCTTTCAAAGCACCCAAAGACCGCTCACGACCCTTGAACTTGTGGGTTACCGGGAACACTAAGTTAGCCGACACATTGAACCCCAACGCCAAAAGAATCACAATGCCACCCAACAAGGACACTCTAATTACTCTTCTTGTTGTTCCCAAATCCATTTCTACCATGAATATAGGATGCAGCAATTCAAAGATTCAATCTTTAATACTTGAGTTTGGAGTTTGGACCCAACAACAACCTGTTTTAAATAATTTGGACAAAACCCAAATTGAAAACGTACAATGCCTGCCTAACCTGAAACGTTGAGGCTTAGAAATGTGGGTTTTGTGCAAAGTTCATGGCCTGAGTTGGGTGGCAAAAGAAGAAGCCACAAGGCATGTGTTGTAAGAGGAAATGGAAGAAAAAGAAACCAAGAAACAAACAATTTTCGAGGCCGGGACGAGAGAGTTGCGCGTTTCCAATGGCAAACGACACGTCTTACTGACTTTCGAAAAATAGTAAACGTCAAATTCCCTTGCAACCTCGTCCTTTCTTTCTCTCATGTCCTCTCCACCTTTGCCTTCTTCTTTCTAATTGTTGCCATTTTACACATTTTGTTGTTTCGTTTTCTATTTTATCATTTTTATTTCCTTATTAATTGTCTTATTCTTATTATTAATCATTTATTGCTATATTTTTGTTGTTTCCTATTTTTTCTGAATTTCTTTGATTTGAAGTTGCTTGCTTCATTTACGTGACTCTGTCTCTCTACAACAACGGGTTTCGATCGGTTCTATGATGTCCCCATTGACTTCCCTCCCTTTCTATGGAAAATAATCAATATTTGACTCAATTCACTAGCTTGCCTTTGACCAAGAAAAAAAAAACATAAGTAAATATATTAATTTCTAGCTTGCCTTTGACCAAGAAAAAAAAAAAAACATAAGTAAATATATTAATTAGCAATGACTTGTACGATTGTACCTGAATTAATACATGAGTAACTTCCAATTTTACCAAATCTAGACTTGTACCTATAGAAATCCAAATTTCAAATTAAAAAAAAAAAAGAATCATAGTACTTAAAGAACAATGTATCGGTAACTTGGTTTAATATATTTTTGTATAAATAGTGCAAATGAAACATGCACGCATGTCACGCCAATCAAAGAGTTTAATTGATTACAAGTAGGTGGGCATGACACATGGACTGCATGCTATTCATATTATTTTTCACGTATTCATGTGAAAGTTAGAACAATAAACAATCCAACCTAAACTAGTTTCATGTTTTAGTTTGATAAAACTAACTAGTTTAAGATGCATAGTTGCTCTCTTGTCTCCTTTTCTAATAATTACTCCTAGAGTCTCTCTTTCCTAGTTTTTTTTTTACGGGGGGGGCAAAAAGGAAAAAAAAAAAAAAGGTGGTCAACTTAGTAGTAAAGGGTCGTCGGTATAGTCTGGGCCTTCTAATAATTACTCCTAGAGTCTCTCTTTCCTAGGCCATGACAAGCCCAACCCAACAAAACAACCCAACGGATAAATAAAGTCCCTATTTTGCTTTGCTATGCTATGCCGTATACATTCTCCACCATACACCATTCTTTTCGCTCACTTACAAGTTAACTTCATGTCCACAATAAATGTACAATTTTTCCCTTTACATTTTGGAGGATTTAATAGTACAAACTGAAACTGTTCTGACAAAAAAAAGGACAAAAGTGTTCTAATCTATTTCGTTTTTACCCATTTATGTGGACGAGCTTGAAATATGATCAACCAAATTATCGCCAGAAAGATATTTAAAATCTCACATTGACAAAAATAGCCAAAAATTTTCCCCCAGAAAACGAAAAACAAAAGGTCAATTCCGTCGTTTGGCTTGAACAAACCGTTGGAAACGACCAAAATGTCCCCCTGGGTTTCCCACAACAGCGGGTAATATTGTCTTTCCGTAGGCCATGCCGTCATCCACAAAAGAAGTTCTTGAAGTGACGAAATTGACATCGGATCTCCCATAATATCCCTCAAAGCCAAGGATAGATTCGTCTTTCCATGACCGCCTCCTCTAATTGATATGCAAAGGGCAACTGGGCTCTCGTCCTCTCCTGTCAATCACAGATAGATAGAAATGGCTCTGCAGACAGCCACTCTCGCTCCTCGCTCCTCAAGGTCGTTACCGTGCGCCGCTAAGCATCCGATCATTTATTCTTGTTCGTTTTCTTCTAGTTCAAGTTCAAGCTACTTCCTTGGACAGAAGAAGAATGTGGGTGTGGGGTTGTTGAGTAGTAGTAGTAAGAGGAAGAGGGTGGGGGCTTGTACGGTGAGGTCGAGCTTGGACATCAATGCCGGTCAGGTCACAGTGGGCCAGGTCACTGAGGTCGATAAGGACACCTTCTGGCCCATCGTCAAGGCCGCCGGCGACAAGACCGTCGTCCTCGATATGTACACCCAATGGTACGTATATATCTATTTCTATTATTTTTACTTTATGTTTGCTTCCCCAGAAAATCCATGAATAAGTTCAAGAAAGGAAACAAAAATTGAAGTAATCTTTTGATCACAACCTCAATTTATATGTCAATACGTTAGTGGTAAGAATTAAGCAATGGAATTTTAAGTATGTTTAGGACTACTCTGACAATTTTGGGAAATAAAATTAGACAATTTTCCTGCTTGTAAGGAAATATAAAGTTTAAAAAGAATAACGAAGTGGAATTTGTAAGTGTAGGATTTTCTATTAATGAAATTTCAGCTAACTCTAGGTTTTCAAGCACTTTGCAAATGTGGTTCCCTGTTGGATTGTGCAAGTTATATGTATAAAAGCAAGAATATTGTTCAAGTTTTTGGAAATTAGCTGTGACAACTGACAAGTGCTTGTATAAAGATAGAAGTTCTGGCTGGAGTTGAATCGTTCAGAGGCCTAGCAAATGGTTCTTGGTTTGGTACCCTATTTAGTTTACATGTATGGGAACCAGATTGTCCATTTACAAACGTGAAAATAGAAAGACCAAGTAACAGAGCCTTGGCCTTGAGTACTAATTAAGATATTTGGCATATTTTCGTTGATCATTATTCCCAATCTGGTTTACCATGCAATTGAAAAAAAAACCTTGAAATGTAATGCGATCTGAATTTAAATATTTTGAACTTACAATATGATCCAAATCAAGGAGTGGTTATTGTTATCAATTTGATGATAATAACAAAAAGGGGCATGAACATGATATATATGACATCACTATTATATTAGATCATTACGTTTAAGCTTGATTTGGAAGTTGTGGAAATCCTGATATGGTGGTTTTGGATCATTGTTGGATTGTTGATTAAAAAGTGAGATTGCATATGGATCATCTTCTGGAATATTGATAAGGATTTGTAAACCTGATCCTAAGAGTAGATTCACTACATCTTCTGTTGTACTAATTTTATCATCCTGCTTTTCTATCTTTAAACCTTAAGATCTCTTGATTTCTTGCAGGTGTGGTCCTTGCAAGGTGATAGCTCCAAAATATAAAGAATTATCGGAGAAATATCTTGATGTCGTATTTTTAAAGCTTGATTGTAACCAAGAAAACAAGGTTTGTTATATTATGTCATGAATAATTTTTCTTGGTTGATCAAAGTGCGTGACAATGCTCTTGCTTATGGTTTAAATTGATTAATATTGGTAGCAGCCATTGGCAAAGGAGCTTGGGATAAGGGTGGTACCAACTTTCAAGATCTTGAAGGACAACAAGGTTGTAAAAGAAGTGACGGGGGCCAAATTTGATGATTTAGTTGTTGCCATAGACGCTGTGAGATCGAGCTGAACCCAGCCTTAAATTTTCTTCATGAGAGATTTTAAATAATAATATAAAGAAAATCGTCTGCTTGGAGCCTTCGAATTGATTATTATTCGACTTGTATTTATTAATCCATGTGATGCTTTCTGTGTAATAGTAGTTCAACCTTGAATGGAGAAGAAATGTAACCTTTACATGCTTCTTGCTTCTTTAAATAGAGAATTGTCTTTATGATTTGAATACAATATTACAAACGCGTTGTAGATTTGTAAACAGAACTTGTAAGGTGTGGTGAAATATTGAAGTTACTCAAAGGCGGTATAGAAATTGAAAGTAAAAATTTGTGGAAGTTACTAATATCTAACTTCACCATAAAGAATTTCAAAGTGAAACTTTGGAAGCATTCAAGCTTTTAAGAGAATAAACGGATCAGCCTCCTATGCTTTTTAAGACCATGCTACTAGAAGCATTTTATAAATTTTGGTCCTAACATCGTCTCTCTTTTAAATTTATTAGATTGTTTGAAAGAATAAAATTTTATTAAAAAAAGTAGTGTTTTAAAAAAACCATAAAAAAAAGAAGTGAAAAATCCAAATATATAATGTAACGTACCAACAAGGAAAAAAAGTGGAAATAGATACAGATACAGTACGGTAAATGCTGGTCCACAATATTCTTGGTAACCAATGCAATGGCGCCACAGTAGCACACTGATGCAGAGTGAAAAGACAATACCACCCTTTAACTTTTTCTCATATAGCAATCATACGGTACCTTGACCCTCTGCATTGTCTCAATCTTCTAGACGCATTGTCAGTCTACCCTGCAAATCCCAAACGCTCCCTTCCCCCAAATAAAAATAAAATCCGACATTCAAAGTAAAAATAAAAAGAAAGTCAAAGGTCAAATTCCTGTACTTCCTTCTTAGCAGTTGATCATTCTTTCCCTCTCTCTCTCTCTCAAACACAGAAGAAGAAGAAGAAGAAGAAGAAGAAGAAGAAGAAGAGGAAGAAGAGGAGGAAGAAGAAATAATGTGTGGGATATTTGCATACCTGAATTACAACGTGAACAGAGAGAGGCGTTATATTCTTCAGGTGCTTTTTAATGGGCTCAGGCGTCTCGAATACCGAGGCTACGATTCCGCTGGGATTTCCATCGACCATTCTAATTCCTTCGATCCAAACACTCCCCAATCTTCCTCCAACTCTCTGCCTTCTCCCCTCGTTTTTCGCCAAGAGGGAAACATCGAGACCCTCGTCAAATCCGTCTACCAAGGTAACCAGTCCTTTCATTTTTAATATTCTAATTTTTTTTTACCATTTTCTTAACTGTATGTTCTGTTTGGTTTCCCGGAAAATGGTGTGGAAAAGTAACTGTAATGGATACGGAAACTTGATTCAGTAAACGTGGTCCGGGTTAATCTGGCTGGTCGACCCATCATATACTTTATTTGAAGGTTTTAATCTGGCTAGTTTTAATTGTCTTTCTTTCCCAGTCTGATAGTTTCTATTGCTCTGTGCCATTCCTTTTCAACGAGTTTCATTGTTAACTTATTGGCCGGGTTGGTTTCGCACATTTTATGGCCGGGTTGCCACCACACAATGCCAGCTTAACGTTACCTACCGTTTGGTCTTGGGAGGCACAAAAAAGAAAGAGCACAACACAAGTTTGGAACTTGGGATCTCTTTTAATTTTTTCTCACTTTTACTAGAAAGAGAAACAAAAACTTAAAAGACTTTTTTGTTGTTTCCTGTGTATTTATTACAATTTCTCACCTGAGAGCTTCGTTATTCTAAATTTTATAACATACTTGTCACTTGTTTTTTCATATAGGAAAAGAAAATTTAGTCTAATATATTGAGTAACAAGTCACTTGTTACTTGTTAGTGTATATATTGAAAATTTGTACCTTTATAAAAATTATTTTACTTTTTTTTGGGTAAGGGTTTAAGCTTTTTCTTTGTATCGTTCCAATTTTATTAGATATCCCTGAAGGGGCAAGGGTTTAAGCTTTTTGGACGGTTACTGATTTATTAGATACTACACTAACTACATGCTTATGGTTGAGTGTGGTGATATTCCAATTTAGAAAGTTTTTGTGAAAGGGAAAATACTATTTGCAGTCTCATTTTGGGTCCAAAATTAATATTTTTCAACTTTGAAAGCACTTAACAAAAAGCAGTGCAAGAAGCTCTGGGGGAGTGTGAATAATAGAAGTGGAAGAAGCTTATGGGGAGTGTGAATAACATTACTCTTAAAAAAAAAGATAAATATGGGTAATAGATGTTTGAACTAAGTATTTTCTTGGGGGTATGCAAAGTTCTCACTAATCAAGAGAAACAAATGAAATGTTAGCAATTATAACTTCTTTGGATTCAAATTCCCTCACCCAACCAAACCTTGTGGTACTTAAATTTTGATGCCTTTGTACATATATTGAATGTTAAACTACATACATTTTGTGTTTCCTAACCGGTTATCAGATATATAGTGAATTAATGATTTTGTTGTCCCTCCTTCAAGCTCTTCGTTTTTATTTTGAATCCATAGAACTAATGTTGATTTTGGTATTTCCAGAGGTTGCTGAAACGGATTTAAATTTGGAGGAATGTTTCTCTCACCATGCTGGAATAGCACACACCCGGTGGGCCACTCATGGAGAGCCAGCTCCGAGGAACAGCCATCCTCAGAGCTCTGGTCTTGGAAATGATTTTGTGGTTGTTCACAATGGAGTTATCACTAATTATGAGGTTTGTTTAAGATTTCAGAAGTGAATGGTGTTTTTCCTTTTGAAATTATTGTTTAGGTTTTTGGATTAAACAATATCTTGGAGACTGGCTATAAGTGATTACTAATATAATTTTTCATTGGATTGTTGATGGACATGAATATTTGTTTCTTTTAAGGGAGTGAAAGCCTTTGTTGATTGTTGAGAACTTGTATTCCTGCCTTTTGGTGTTTTGTCTTGTTTTAGTTGTTGGAATTTCTTTCCAAGCTTATCTAAGGCCTTGGACACACTGATGTATTCACGATCTTTCTGTCATCCATATTAAATATAATATTGACTTATGACATTTTGTGAAATTATGATACTAGTAGAGTACATGTACTTTATCGTACTACTAAGTTCCATTATCAAAAACTGGTAAATTTTGTACTGCAAAAGATTTTTAGTTGGTTAATATAGTGAAAATATTTTTGTTTTAATTAATGTTAATAGTAGGATTGACTGAAAGATGAATAGAATGTGAGAGCCTGGTTTTATTGGTGGCAAGTGTAGTGGAGGTTGTGGGTGAGGCAGCAGTAGTGGTATAAGGATCTTGCAGTGACAATGGTATTGTTGATGGAGGTGGTAGTAGCGATTGCAGTGGAAAAAAAGTACATGGTGGCATTGTGGGCATGCTAGTGTGGGGTGTTCGCATTGGTGGGCACAACTTTTGGAGACAATGGTGGTGCGGTGGGTGCCAGCTGTAATGCTGGGGGTAGTTTGTAAATATATTTACGTTGTTTATGGGTTCTATACCTAACAGTCTCTGTCAACAATGGGATCTGCTGATTTACTTTCTTGTCCACTTTCTCAGGCCTTAAAGGAATCACTAGTCCGACATGGATTCACCTTTGAATCTGAAACAGACACAGAAGTAATTCCCAAGCTTGCAAAATATGTTTTTGATAAGGCTAAAGAAGGAGAAGGTAATTTTATATGTGATTGGAAGTTAAACATTTTCTTCATAAGTATATGTTACGATTTGGAGTTCAAAGCTTATGCTTTACAATCTTTAAATGCGATATTGGAGTTTATATTAGTTCATACAGTTTTTTTTTTTAGCTAACAAAGCTATAACAATAAAGTGAATTTCATGGTGTCTTGCACATACCAATAAAGTGCATTTCATTTTTTATTATATTGTCTCTCTTAGGGGTTTTTTTCACCATTTCACATAAATGTTAAAGCACAATCTAGGGTGATGTTAGAGTGTTATCTTGTTTATGTTGCAGGTGACCAGACTATTACATTTAGTCAAGTTGTGCTTGAGGTTATGAGGCATCTTGAAGGAGCCTACGCCCTTATTTTCAAAAGCCGGCACTACCCAAATGAGTTGATTGCTTGCAAACGTGGCAGTCCGTTGCTCCTTGGTGTCAAAGTACATTACGTTTGAAATTTATGCTTAATAATTTTGGTTACTAAGGCTTTAGCCCTAGTTTTGGTCCAAGTTGTTCCCCCTATAGTTTCTCGTTGTCAGTCTATACAAGTTATTTATTCTATCACATCATTCCTTGTGCAATGTAGTTATTTCTTAGTGTAACCACCATCTGCCTGTCCTCATGTGTGAACATGTACACAAAAGCCAAAAGCCTAGCAACAAAAGAAAATTAGGGCAATTTAAGCAGTTTCTATTGTTGCTTTCACAGGATTTTCTTGGGTACTTGCCAAACTTGACTAACTTGCATTTGGCACCATGGAATTGGGTCTTAATTGGAAAACACACGAATAGGTCTCATTGACTTACGTGGTTCTTCCAATAAACTCAAATCTGCCAACAAAAAAGGAACCTGTTTCCCCTTTCCTTGAGCAATAATTTTAGCAACTTTCAAGTCGACATTATTCACCACATATTCAGCCATGATTGGTCTAAGATATATTTTTGAGGTTGCATATTATTAGGTCAGAAAATTAGTGTATCTTGTATCCTATGTGAATCGATTTTGCAACTATTTGTATCCCATCTGTATAGAAGTGAGGATTTATATTTCTATCTTCAGGCTTGGTTGACCCTTTGCCATCATGTCAGGAATTTAATGAAAATGCTAGCAATGGATCTGCATTTCATGATGATAATTTTCTATCAAAAAGTGGACATGCTAAAGAACTCTTCTTATCTAGTGATGCCAATGCTGTAGTTGAACACACCAAAAAGGTTTTGGTGATTGAGGATGGTGAAGTTGTACATCTCAAGGTACTATTTAATTTTCCATTCAAGTTTTGTATCATGATATCCATGATATGCAGATTTTATTTCTAGGTTAGCATTTTTGTCTTTTTAACCAACATTTTATTTTCATTCAATTTTTGTGATATCCATGTTTATGATTACATTGACTAGTGTGTATGTTTAATCTTATAATTAGGGAGACACTTGTTTTAGGGTACCACCCTTTAAGATTCATCTTCATTCATTGCTCTGCATTTGTGCTAATTACCCTTTTAGTTTGATGTCCTCGGTCCTCATATACTGTTTTGGACCTTTCGTAGCTTCACCAGCCTTGGGTTTAACTCTAACAATATATGTCGTGCCAAGATAGTATTGATACTTATTTCTCTGCTAGTTGTACTCAGTTGCTTTGGAAACTTGGGATAGGAATTCATAAATGTTATTTTGTTTTCACCTGCGGTGGTGGTGTTGCTTCAGGATGGAGGTGTGTCGATCCTAAAGTTTGATAAAGGAAAGCATGGTGGCCTCTCTAAAGTTGCATCAGTACAACGAGCATTATCCATTCTTGAGATGGAGGTTGAACAAATAAATAAAGGAAATTTCAAACACTATATGCAGAAAGAAATTCATGAACAGCCTGAATCTCTAACTACCACAATGAGGGGGAGGCTTTTACGTGGAGGTTCCTGCAAAGCCAAGACTGTTCTCCTTGGTGGACTGAAGGATCACCTTAAAACAATTAGGCGCAGCAGGCGAATTGTTTTCATTGGTTGTGGTACAAGCTACAATGCTGCTTTAGCTGCAAGACCTATCTTGGAAGAACTTTCTGGTGAGTGCTTGTGTCTGTCACAAATGCTTTGCTGATTGTAAATCATGTTTTGATTATTTTCTGGTTTACTACAAATATAAACAATATAGGTATCCCTGTGACAATGGAAATTGCTAGTGATCTGTTGGATCGGCAAGGAATTATATACAGAGAAGATACAGCTGTCTTTGTTAGTCAATCTGGTGAAACAGCAGATAGTCTGATTGCATTGGAATATGCTTTAGAAAATGGTGCTTTATGCGTTGGCATAACAAATACTGTTGGTAGTGCAATAGCCAGGAATACACACTGTGGTGTTCATATAAATGCTGGCGCTGAGATTGGTGTGGCAAGCACCAAGGTAAATTTGCATTTTTACTCTGTCCTTGTTTTGTAATTTTGAACTTTGGTTGATAGTCATATCATCTTCATCATGAATAGGCGTACACAAGTCAAATTGTGGTGATGGCTATGCTAGCACTAGCTATAGGAGCTGACACAATTTCCAATCAATCAAGAAGAGATGCTATAATTGACGGCTTATTTGACTTACCAAGTAAGTTCCAGTTATTTTATTTTCTTAATATGTCACTAGAACGTTTTTTTTCCCAGTCTGTTACCCAGTATGTAACTTTGTAAAAAAGCTTAACAAAATGAATTTGTTTCTTATGTTCTTTGCAGACAAAGTCAGAGAGGTCCTGAAGCTTGACCAGGTAATGAAGGATCTTGCCAAAGAACTGATTGCTGAGCAGTCACTTCTTGTGTTTGGGAGAGGATACAACTATGCGACAGCTCTGGAGGGTGCTTTGAAGGTAAAAGAAGTGGCACTTATGCATAGTGAAGGAATACTTGCCGGTGAAATGAAACATGGTCCTTTGGCTTTAGTTGATGAAAATCTCCCTACATTTGTGATTGCTACCCGTGATGCTTGCTTCAGGTTTGTCCTGTCATGTTTGGGAGCATTTACATGCTTTGAAATTTTACCTGGTTTTCTTATTTACTACATGTGATAATTTACAGCAAGCAGCAGTCAGTTATTCAGCAGCTTCATGCCCGCAAAGGTCGTCTTATAGTAATGTGTTCAAAAGGAGATGCTGCATCTGTATGCCCTGGGGCATCTTGTCGAGTGATTGAAGTGCCTCAGCTTGAGGATTGTCTTCAACCTGTAGTTAATATAGTTCCATTGCAGGTATTTTTTGTTTCTAGTTTTATATTACTATATTCTCATTATTTGGGTTGGAGTTGCTACATTTTCCGCTCACGTTAGATTTTATGCTAGCCGTTACGAGTTTTAATAATAGACTGTACATATAGATAGGTAGTTTTTCCTTGGAACTTGTCTGTTTTTACTATGAGCAGGAGTGAGATGTGCCATTAGTGTGATATTTTTTCTTTTCCTCCCCTGGTGCAGCTGCTGGCATATCATCTCACTGTTTTAAGAGGTTTCAATGTGGATCAGCCTCGAAATCTTGCTAAGAGTGTGACGACGCAGTAAACAATTCGTATGTGTGATTCTGGATGATGCTGAGAACAATGAGGACCCATTTTTGTTGGAGAATTCTTTTGCATTGTAATGTTTATGTTGGTAATCTATGATGCCGAGGTTGTACATCTTCAGCTTTGTAAATTATTAGTAGTAGGAACTCTAGTTACTCTACTAACACCCGGTCCCTCTCTCTTTACGAAGCTTGTTATCTTTCATCTTAAGTTGTTATATCGATCATTTCATTTTTAATTTTCTCCTCCTCTAAAATCATCTAGACTTGTAGAAGTTGTAGATGGAGATATTTTGTATTTGCGCCATAATAATTCCATATGAAAACCCAATTCTTTTATCAACTCTCACTCATATGATATATCAAGGTCCAATTAGAGTTGAAAATAATTGGGAAAATACTAACATGGATTAAGGATGGGATTTTTACTACCCACATGACATGAGCTACGGTGCAACATGAAGAGAAGGGTATTATTAAATTACTATTATGCTTTTAGTAAGTGTAAAGTGTTATTAAATGCAAAATTAATTTAATAGATGTTACAAGCAGGATCAATTAAACAAATAAACACAAAATAAGTTAAGGGAATCAACTGTGTTACAATGAGAAAGTTATACAAATTGAAATGACGGTATTGGCTGCAAGACCAGCGTTATTTCGTACTCAGATTAGTAATCTGCAAAAAAGCTGGAGCTTTCCAAAATGGTATTTAAAAAATAAAAAGAAAAACCATAAAACTCCCATGCCCATCTCATGAGATTCCGAATTAAACATTTAAACTTCGGTTATTACCGATTACATGTTTATATATGTATATATGAGTTTATCATTTTCATTATATATTAAGTCAATATAATGAGAGATACAAAATAATAGAATATATATATGTTATGATTTATGAAAATTTTTCCGTTAAAGTATATTTCATTTTAAATGTGATGAAGTCTGACTTGTGATACATCAATTCTAACCAGAGATTAGTGACAAATAGACAATCCATTATCCAGGTACATATACAGTACTGAATAAAAATGGTTCATTTCTTCTAATTAAAAAACAAAAATTATTTTATTTTATTATTTTTAAAAATAAATAGGAGTCTTTTCTTTTCAAGCAGAAGTGAGCTGCGTGAAGTTGGATACTCTATTGACCAAAAAAAAAAAAGTTGGACACTCTGAAACCCTAATAATAATCCCCGAACCCAAACCCAAACCCCAAAGTAAGAAGAAGAAGTATCAACTCAAAACCCTAAAGTTGGCGGAAACAATATGGGTGGTATGCAGCTATTCGACGGTGACAGCGACTCCGAAAACGACGATGTATCAAAGATCAAAATCAATGAAGAATACGCTCGCAGGTACGAGCACAACAAGAAGCGGGAGGACCTCCATCGCTTTGAGGAGCTGAAGAAGCGAGGCCTGGTAGACGACCCCTCTGAAAAGTCGGACTCAGATTCAGAATCATCGTCCTCCGAGGACGACGACGTCGTTCTCGCCAATTCCAAGAAGAAAGACTTGGAATTTTTCGATGCTATAATCAAGGTGAAAAATCGAGACCCTGTCTTGAAAAACAAAGAGGTTGAACTTTTTAAATCTGATGAAACCGAAAAGACCCAAGTAAAAGAAGATAGCAAGAGTAAGAAAAAGATGTACTTGAAAGATGTAGTGGCTAAACATTTGATAGAAGAAGGCCCTGAATTTCTGGAGGATGGGGATGAGGATGAGGATAATACCATCAAGACTTATGGTGAAGAGCAAGAGCAGATGAGGAGAGAATTCTTGGATGCCGCTGCCAAGGAGGAGGAGGAGGATGGAGAGTTATTGACAGTGAAAGATAAGAATGTCGTGGGGGATGATGATGATGGTACTGATAATGCTGAGTTCGAGAAGAAATTGGATGAGTATTTTGGTGAGGACTTGGATGACAATGCTAAGTTTCTTAGGGATTTCTTTAAGAATAAGATGTGGGTGGAGAAGGGGAGTCAGGGAAGAGGTTCTGAGGTAAGGGAGGAGGATTTGGAGATGGTGTCTGAGGACGAGATGGAGATTGAGAGGCAAGAGGAGTATGAGTATAGGTTCCAGGAGAATGCAGGGGACCGGGTTTTGGGGTATTCCAGGGAGGTTGAAGGCTCTGTGAGGAAGAAGGTCAAGGCAAGGAAGGAGCAGAGGAAGAGCAAGGAAGACAGGATGGAGATTGCAAGGTTGGAGAGGGAGGAGGAACTGAGGCATTTGAAGAATTTGAAGAAGAAGGAGAACGATGAGAAGCTCAAAAAGATAATGGAGATTGCGGGGATTAAGGAGGGTGACATGTCCTTGTTTGGTGCCAAGGAGTTGGAGGAGGAATTTGATCCCCGGGAGTACGATAGAATGATGAAGAAGGCTTTTGGTATGGAGTATTATGAAGCGGAAGATGCTGACTCAGGGTTTTGTAGTGATATGGATGAGGATGGTGATGACTTTGAAAAACCGGATTTCGATAAGGAGGATGAGTTGCTCGGACTTCCCAAAGGTTGGGATAGTGTTGGGTCTAGTGATGGATTCTTAGCTGCAAGGGAGAAGGTTTTAAAGCTCAAGAAGGAGAATCATGGTGACCATGAAGACGATGAAGGACAAAAAGGAGGAAAAGAAGAAGAGGAAGAAGAAGAGAAAGAGGAAGAAGAAGAAGAAGAAGAAGAAGAAGAAGAAGAAGAAGAAGAAGAAGAAGAGGAAGAGGAAGAAGAAGAAGAGGAAGAGAAAGTGAGCGAGGAAGGTAAACAAGAGAAAAAGTGTAAATTAGCTATATTGGAGAGAGCTAAAAAGGAGATGATGGATGAGTACTATAAGCTAGATTATGAGGATACAATTGGAGACTTGAAGACACGATTCAAGTATGCTAAAATAAAACCAAATAGATATGGGTTGACTACTGCTGAGATATTGTTGATGGATGAAAAGGAGTTGAATCAATATGTCTCGTTAAAAAAGCTTGCTCCTTATAAGGAAGAGTGGAAGGTACCCAATAGTAAGAGATTTGAGATAAAAAAGAGGGCTAGAGAGCTTTTAGAACAAGGCAAAAAGGGTAGTAAGAAGAATGGAAAGAAGTTGAGAATAAAGGTTGATGCTAAGGAACCAAATTCGTCAAAGAAGTTGAGAATAAAGGATGATGCTGAGGAACCAAATTCGTCAACAGGTGCCGTAGAACATGGGAAGGTAGGGAGCTCAAATGGTGATATGAGCAAATTATCCAGGAGTGCTAGAAGAAGGCAACACCAAGCTGCTCGGAAATTACCACCTTCTAGGCTCATGGCATATGGATTGATGCCTTCAAAAACTAAGAACAAGGAAAAGCACTGATCAGAGCCACTAGTTAAAGCAGAGCAGTAAACAGGTGATTCTTTCATGAACTTATAACCTTAAGAATTTTTTTTTTTTTATAAGTAACTTATATCCTTAAGCTTTGATAAATTCATATCTATATATATAATATATATATATGTATGTATTTTGTATTTCGTGCTTATTTTCTGTTTGTTACTTCTTTTGACAAAAAATAATCTGCGAATATAAACAAGGGACCTTATAATAATATCATTAGGTCGCCATGTTTTTCTGTCTTTTTTCAGTAAGATTAAAATTCTAAGCATCAGAAGTGATTATTAATTTTACACCTTAACTTTACATTTAGAACACAATGATTCAGTTATACTGATGCAACCATGGTCATATAAAGTATAAACTGATGTGTAAGATGCCTGTCCATTTATGATAAATTATATTGTATTTCTGCAAGTTATACTCGTTGAGTTTCTAACCTTTTTACTCAATTTTCGAACTTCTCATTTATGAGCTCTGTGAACTTGTCAACTTTAGTTTCATCCACGACTCTTTATATGCCAAGACAACTCCTTCAATTTAATATTCTTTTCATACATCTCCATGGGTTATTTATTCAGATATGAAGATAATAGAATTCATTTGCTCTTTTTCTTCTGAATTTTAGTTACATCTAACATTGGTATTGTTTCCTTTACTGTTATGGATTATGGATACTGATGCTGAGTGTTGAGTTTCATATTAATGATACATTTGACGTTTTCTTGTGCACAGGTTTTTGGTATTTATGATAACCATACCAAAGGCGAATTTGAGTTTCAATTTTGCGAAGAAGGTGAAGCATGTTGAGGGTTTTGTTAAGTTGATGATAACATACCAAAGGCGAACATTTTTGAAGGAAGTTGAAACGGAGGCTTGTGCATTGGTCACATTTTGTTTCCCCATTTTTGAAGACATACGGACCAGTATAAACTATAAACATGTTGTTCATGTTGGCATATACAGCCGCTTATAAGCGTATGACAGGTTTTTGATGTTGTTGTCTGTTGGACGTTTTCAGTATTTGAAAATGGTGCTTGTATGTGTAATGTTGCAATTTGAGTTTTGAGTATGATCCAATCCAAAAGCGATTTTGATTTAGAGTCGATGAATATGTTAAAGCTTGTAAAGGTCATAGAGTGATAGCGTTGGGTGGCATGTTGTTATGTGAATGAATGAATGTGCGAAAAGTCCGCATTAATGAGCTGAGATGCTGAGCTAGCTGCTGCATTAGAAACAGTAGCAGCTACAGTCGCTGACAGTAATCGGTAAAATTAAAAAGGAAGGCAATTGTGTCAACCACTGTTTGTTGTGTGTTGTAAGTTGTAAACATGTAACTTCCCCTCTCTTATTCATTCATTCATATTGATTGTTAGCTTTGGAATTACGTATCATATTATATATAGTGCGAGTATTGTGTTAACTAAATTGGTTAGGGATGGAGAGAGCAAACACCCCAAAATGAAAACGCCATGTTTTTGAGTATTAGCTGCGTCCAGGCTGCATAGGAAAAGAACTGTCCTGGCCCACCTTCCAACACTAACTATTTAAAACGGCCTCTCTTTTTTGCCCAAAAAAAAAAAAACAGCCTCTCTTTCTCTCCCTAAAAAAAAGAAGCGAAGGCGATGAAAGATCAAAGATCAGAGATGGGTCCCCTTCTGAGGCTGTCCGTGGTCCTCGTCTCCCTCAATCTCCTCCTCCCTGGCGGCAGTCCGTCGCCGTCCATCTACGATGACCTGCGGGTGCACGGGCTACCGATAGGGCTCCTCCCCAAAGGGATCACGGAATATTCTCTCAACATGACGACGGGGCAATTCCTGGTGTTCCTGGAGCAGCCTTGCCACGCCAAGTTCGAGAGCCAAGTCCGCTACGATTTCAACATCTCCGGCACTCTCACTTTCGGCCAAATCGCCAACTTGTCCGGCGTCTCCGCTCAGGAACTCTTCCTCTGGTTTCCCGTGAAGGGTATCCGAGTCGATGTCCCCAGTTCCGGCCTCATTTACTTCGATGTCGGCGTTGTCGACAAGCAGTTCTCTTTGTCCCTCTTCGAGTCCCCCCCCGATTGCTCTGTTTCCAATCACCATTCCCCATCTGCCTCTCTCAGAGTACTACCCCCTTCCTTATTATGCGCGTCTTCTTTTCGATAATTACCATCATCATTTTTATGCTTTATATACCTCATATGCTTAAGGCTCTTATTTCGGCACAACTGTTTTGTTTTTTATCTTTGTTGTTCATTGCACAGTCGTGTTCACTACATGTCATTTTCGTAATAGAAATAGCAATGTTGTCTTCATTATATCATCTCATTCATATAGTTCAACATCACATGGCAAAATCGTGGGAATCGGATCAAATCCAATTGATTTAAGAAGAGAAAAAACAACAACATAGTTTAACCAATATTCGTTGAATTGTAAATTGATTGGGAAATTTGCATTGTGGATAGGAGATGCATACAAATTTAATACTTTTATGGTATCTCATATCGCTCACAAACTATGCCCTATTATGTATATAAGCTTGATGTTGCATCTTTAAAATAGTCTGGGTTTGGAAGCTGTACAGATGGTATCATATCATAGCCATGGCTGGGTCAAAACTATGGCTGGTGTCATAGTCACTAACCAATGACCAAGGTTTAGGTGGGCTTCCTTGACTCATCGACCTCTAAGGTGCGTGTAAGTCCTGCAAGGTTGCTGACCACTAAAGTACATGTGGGTCTGTGGGGATGCGATTTACAGTATGGAATACAAACTTTATGTTGTCTTTTCCCTAATAGGTTGTTGGGTTTAATAAGTCCTTATTTTATGTTTATGTTCAATTGAGTTAAATACATTCTAAAAGTTTCATGCGCATGAAGCCATTTAGTACATTGCCTACAGATGGTAATTGTATTTGTTTATGCATAGGGTTAATGGATTAATCCTATGCACAGTGTTTGAGTTTTATTCAAATGTATAGTCATCTTGTACCACAGAAAACCAACATCATATGGCATTTGCGTTAGAAAAGAAAAAACTTGGGAGCTGATATGCTACATGACAATACCTTTTATTTTCTGAATTCCGACTTAGTTTGTTTTCTATCTGGTGATGTTGCCTTGGTCTCTTGATAAAACTACTAGTCTGTGGTTCCAAGGATTCATTATAAGCAGTATACATTAGAACTTCATCTAGTTGGGCATTGCGTTCATTATCCCAATTGGCATTTATTTAATAAGCAGTATACATTAGAACTTCATCTAGTTGGGCATTGCGTTCATTATCCCAATTGGCATTTATTTATTCTAAGTTCTTTATCCTCCAATTGAACTTCTTTATGTTGACAATTTGTGTGGTCTAATAAATATCTATTCTTCAATAGTTTTAAGTTGATATGTCTAATTTTATGACATGGTTCCTGTTTTTGTGGATTATGGAATCTGAATAGCTATTAAACTGCTTGATTATTCCTCAGTAATCCTTCTAGTGAAGCTTTTTGTGTCCAATGAGGCCGGTGCTAAAATTGTTCAATATTAAATTGCAGACCGAATCACAAAATCTAGCGTATGAAGATGGTCAAAGAAATGAACTGAGGGCTGCTTCATAGATTGCGCAGGCAGAGACATGATCCAAATGATCTCAATCAAGCCGAGGGGTTTTTATTTATTTAATTTTTTCTCCTTTTGCCTGAAGTGGATGTCAAAAATTCTGGTTTGGGAAGTCCTAAGCTTTGAATATGTGTGCTTGCTTGCTATGCTGTAGGGACATGTTGGCCTGATACTTCTGTCTTTGAGGGGGGGAAATTAGACCAATTTTGGTAAGGAGGAGAGAGAGCAAAAAAAAAAAAAAATGGAAAGAGGCAATGAAGGCATTTAGTAGAGGGAGACAGGGGCATCGGGCCAGGTTGGTTTTTGGCTTAATTTGCTTGAAATTTATGTCAATTGTTGTCATCATATAAGTTACTTGTTATAGATATAACGATATATGGGTTTTGTATTGAGTTTCTGTAAATGGTGAAAACTGATACTCTTATGTGATGATATGTTGAGAGGTTTTTATGGGCGTTATCTTATGTAAGTATGCATATAGGAGTTCAAATTTTGGACATTATGATGAGAGAGCGAGGTAGCAGTGGAATCATCCATGTGTTGGCATTAAGCGTGCAATATAAAGAGCCGTTCCTTTCTTTTCTTAGATTTTTTCGTTCTTTTTTCCACAGACTAGTAATATTTGAGCTGAATTCAGGATTCAAGTTGAGATGAGGTGAGTGGCTGATATTGAATGGCAAATTGGCAAGCAAAGTGAACAAACCAAAAAAAGTAAAAAAGTAAAGAAACCAACATTGAAATAAACGGTTGATTATGAAAATGGCTATTGAGACCTTCAATGGGTGGAAGGAGTAGAGTGTTATAGAAATGAACTTGGGCCTAAGTTACTGGGCCATGATCTAATGTCTTCGACTAGGCCATCATATTTACCACTCTATCCGCTCATGGTTTGGGGGCCTAATGGTATTTTTATGTTTAGCATTTTCTGCTTTGTTTATGGTTTGGTTAGTTCCATTATGGGTTGGACTCCCTACTTGCCCTATGTTGCGGATGCGGCCGACAAAGTTAACAACAAACAACTTGTAACTTGTTACGAACAAACAAGTAGCGTTTGCCCAACACTCTCTTTTTTTTAGTTCTGCATTTTTTCTTCGCCAATTGGGGTCAAAAGGATTGATTTTTTTTTTTTGTATTTATGTATGTATGCGAGATCCAAGGATGATATTTTGTTGTCACTTGAAATTTAGACTACGAAAAGAAATGTGACCAAGATGTTCCGACTCACAAGAGATATCTTATTGCTGCCAGTCGACCAGACCAAAAAGAGGAAAAAAAGCTTTTGTCCGAGGGAATTAAACAAAGCTTATCATTTCTTCTTGAATAACACGAAAATTTCCAACTCAAACTTCTAAATCATGGCGACATTTTTTCATATGACCCAAGATGATACCCATCAACTAATTTCCATTGGCCCGCAAACCACATTCAAGTAAAATGTAGGTACGTTACCATTTAGAGTGGAATTCCCACTTAAAATTTATAATTGGTGACAACTGTCAAAGAAGGCTTTAAAATAATAGAAAATTATATCCATAATCGAGCTTTGTGCTTTGCTCATATATACGCCACCATGTGAGAGGTATAAAGATGGCACAACACGACCCACTTAAGATGGGCCCAATTGTATTTCATGCCTGCCACTCTGCCAGCACCACACCCCATTCTCCTGATTTCCATTGATTTCATTATCACTCATAGAAATTAACTGCGACGAAATACTTTCTACCAGCTCATCTTTTAGGGCATTACTGTATATTCATTAAAATTAATGAAAAATTAAAATAACTAAAAAAACCCATATCAAGTGTAATAACGCTTGATTTAAAGTGTTGAAATTGTTGACAGTTACATGTGTTAGTCAATTACATGCCTTGACATGTAAAACAGATTAAGAACTTTTTTCACTGCAATAATAATAAACCTAACAGCTACAACTCCCACCAACCTTTAATGTTCAGAAGCTAATGCTGCATGCACAAGATCACTGAAAAAACGAAGCCATTTCACGTACTGCACAATTACTTTTGTCAACCAGAACTTCCCTCTTCCTAAAAATGTTGAAACATCTTTCGTCCTCTTCAATGCAAGGACTGATGCTTATGATGAAAAGTTAGTTTCACCCCACCACCCTTTCCCACCTCACTCCGTATGGATTAAACTAATGCTGAACCCAGCCACCAAATCTCTTAAATTGAAGTCGAATTTCAAGACAGCAGCAGCAACTACTTAAATTACAGCAAATCTTTTTTGGCCAAAAATTACAGCCAAATATTAAGTAAAATGCAAATAGCAATATCTTAAAATAGAGTAAAACATACCTCTCAAACATACCTCTTAAACACGAAGTTGACAAAAACTAAGCAGCAGTCCTTACATCCATCACAGAAGAAACAGCTCAACTCCACCAAAAGAAATTTGGAAGAAACATAAAATCATCTTGGTACATAAGTTTTAAAACTGACCTAGACAAGAACACAAATTACCCTTTTCCACATGCTCCATAGCAAGGATCACTTAGTATCGATCATAACGCCTGGAAGAACAAATGATTATATCAGATGATGATCCTCTAAATAGTTTCCAAATTTGCATATCGTTCAGTCACATACCACATACAAGATAATGCAAAACCACAACCAAAATCCCGTAGGGTAATCATTTAGTTACACTCATCACAACAATGAACAGAAATAATTTCAGAAATGGCCACCATGGAAGAGCAAGCACCTGTGGCGATCATAATCCTTGGAACGTTCTCTTGACCGTGAGCGTGACCTACGGCGACTTCTCGAATCATAATTCCGGGAACGATCTGAATCTCTGTCACGCTCACGATCATATCCGCGATCTCGATCATAATACCTATCACGATCTCTGCTCCTACGATCATGATCCCTCCCCCGGTCGCGGCTATCTCCCCGTTCTCTATCCCTACTTGGTTCCCTGTCGCGTTCCTTACTTCGCTCCTTTGATCTACATGGTAAATAAATAAAAAGAAAAAGACAAGAATCATATTTATAATGAACTTCATGCACAGAACACATAATATATATATTTCTGAAAGAATTACAATGAAGAATGATCGTCTACAGTTACCTCCTATCATCATGCCGATCAACCTTGCGACTCTTGTTTCTCTCTTCCTGAAAAATTGAAAACCAAGAACATAGAATTGGCACCCCCTTTGTTAATCAAATGCCATGAAATACTAAATTGCCTGATGGAATGATGTGTCACTGTCAGACAATCTCCTAAAACAAATGGATAAGAAAACATCCTTGTGTCCCCAGAAACAAAACAAAAAATTCCATGCAGATGGCATATACCAGATTATCATTTTTCTTTGTAATCTTTATTCATAAGGATATCTGAGGAACATCTAACAAGTGCAAGTCTTAAACATGTTGTCTTTCAAAAAATATCGATGCAGGGTCCAAAATTATATAGAGAAGAGAAGATATTCGAAAAATTTATACTCACAGATACCATGTTATGAGAATCTCAATAGATTTGAAATATTATACCAGAGCACCTGAATGAACAGTTTCAAATACGAACTTAACGCAATTCAAATACCAACAGTTTCAAAAACTTTTTTCAAATTTACTTTGCCCAAAAAGCTGAAAACATATTTGCCAAAAGCATTAGGTACTATCCAGAAAGAAAATTCCTGTTCATCTTCCCATTTTTACAAACAAAAAAACTGAAACCAACAAAGAGAAGTGTATATAATTACAGAATGGAGCATCTTACCTGCAGCTCTTCTAACTTCTCACGGATTTGCATATAGCCTAAATGAAGCTTCCCGCCAAAGTGATCAGCTAAACGACGATCACTGAAAACAACAAAAAAAATCAGAATAGTTCACTCATTTTAAACATGTAAAAGCCCCAACAGGTTTTGTTCATGTACGTTCCAGATTCCCCATAAGTTTTCTAGCCAACAATAGCATGATCTACAAACATATAAAACAGAAAAAGACGCACATTCTTTAGCTGCAAAAGTTATCCTCGTAAAACTGGGCACAAGAGCCTGCTGGTGACAAGGAGGTATAATTGGTGGGTCAAAAGCTGAAGCACTTGAAACCCAAATACTAATTTTATGTATACCTAGAAAAGCTAGAAACTAGAATAGCAAGCACGGTTATTCAAGATCAAACTATACCTGTCATAAACACTCAAAAACGCTCCACAGATGTCACAAACACGTAGCTTTTGATCAGTCTGAAACACCATAATTAAAAAGTTAGGAGTTGCTCGCAGTGAAATGAACATGCAAATACTTGGATCTACTCAGAGAAAATGCTGAGCAAGGGAGCATTAGATATTATAATGGATTTTTCTTCATTTTTTTTTTATCCTCCATAAAATAAGAAATTAACACTTGCGTTAAATGCACACCTTGAAGTGAAAAATCTCTTCAAGAAGTTTACATGAACAACCTTGATATTAAATTAAAATGTACTTCCCACTTCTGTCCATGAAAGTTTGACACTTGTCCAAAGTGTTGAAACAAAATAATACTTCCCCTTTGACTATGCAAGTGTTATAAAGCAACAATAAACAAACAGATAAAGGAAAAATGGACTCACAACGCGCACATCAGCAGCAGTGTACTTGGAGGAATCCAGGACAGGTTCCTGTCTGGCAGGCAGCTGAAGAGAGAATAAATAAATGATCACTCACTAGTCATCGGCAAGAAAGCAAAGAACAAAACAGATGCACAACTCAGAATTTAAAAATAAAAAAAAAATATTATCAAAAGTCTTCGAATAGGTGAACCACTTAACTACATTACAAAATAAGATCATTGTTCTTTAAAAAATACCTTCTTCAGTGCTTCAGCCTCTTCCAACGCTTTTTGTGCCTCATCAACCATTCCTTGCTCACCTGAAGATGGTAAAAAACTTTAGGGACTATATATAACCTGATTCCTAGAACAGAAACTAACACAAGATATACACATACCATTATTAGTCAAATTACTTGCAAAGATAACCAAAAGAAGAGACCTTATTCTTAAACAAATATATGAAAAATAAAACGGAATTTATGAATCAATATGGTACCCACCATAAACTAATTCCATTTTAGTAACAGCAGAAACATAACTACCACTTATTGCAGTTGGTCAGAAAGGTCTAGAAAAGCTCATGAATATAAAATTAATCAATGATCTTGCATTCCAATTGGTAAACCACTTGACAGGCTATCATCCAATTAATTTGAATAATTATTCACGTACCAAGGTCCTCTGCCTTCTTCAACTTTTCATTTATCATTTCTTGTGTTCGAGCATCCGGAACAACTACAGGCAAGGGTGCCAAAGGTGGTGGGTTTGGCAGGGGTTGAGGTAAAGATGCCCTATCCTTATTGAAAGCATCCAAAAGAAGCATGGACTATTAAAAAAAAAGAAAGTATAAGTTAGAGTGATGACAAGCTTGTCAACAAGTCAACCACACCAAGGAATAATACACTGAAACAACTTGGAGATATTTCAGTTTATACATATATAAACTAATTTCTCAAGAAGCTATTATGTACCTGTTTGTCTGCTCTCTGGCCTCTGAGTTCTTCTACTATCTCAATAGCCCGAATCTTAAGATCCGTCTTGCCTTCAAGATCTGCAAATTTATGTCACAATTTGAATCACAAAATAAATTTCTAGTACAAAAAATTTAAAAGAGACGGCAAAAGTTAAATAGAAATTAGATAAAGGTTACCAAATTGATCGGCTTCTTTCAACTTCTCCTTGATCTGCTTTGACAGCTCAAGTACCTCTGGTGTCTGGAATTGCAAAAGAATAAATAACTAAGGCAATCATGAGATTTAATCATTAACTATTCAAGTGAACAGATAGAGTGAATGATCACCTGAGTGACCTCAGAGACAGAAATTGCAATAGCAGCTTTTGCATCATCATCCTCAAGGCGCTTAAGAGCTCGAGCAATTTTCCTATCACACTCAACAATGAGCCTATCTATGACATCCTCCAGGTCTCTGTCATAATTATCAGTCCCTTTAGCTTTGGCTTCTTCGTACTCTTTTCTGAGCGGCAGAGAGTGAACCTTCGGGCAGGCACCCATATCCATTTTCTGAAACAAAACCAACAATCACATCAACATTCAAGACTAAGAATCAAATTTATTCACTGAAAAAGAGAAAAACATTCGAAACAATTACCGTTAATTGGAAGAGATCATGGGGGCAGAGTCCGACCAAGTAGAGGCGACACACATCGCGATCATAATACTTGCGGTTGACCTCCCGCACGTCGCCGTTTCGATTGGCCCCCATCAGCTGGTCCAGCTGCTTCCTCAGCGCGTCCATGTCTCTCTCTCTCTAGTCTCCACAACTTGGGATTTCAGTCACAGAGACAGAGATTAGGGTTTGTTTCGGATTCGGAGAGTTGGGGGAAAAATAATAAGCGGATTGGGATTGTGTTTCTATAATGTATTGTATTTAATATTTTATTTGCTCATATACCCATGCGGTTTTATCTATTTGCAAATATTTTTAAGTGAAGGAGTAAAGCGGGCCGGGTAGAAGCCTCGCTTGGCCCACTACGATTTCACTTTTTGGGCCCGTTATCATTCTTCTCCTGATAGCACAAGTCATAAACTCTGATTGTGATTCGGACTGTGAAGGAACTCAACTCAAACTCAGAGGAAGAAAGCTGTTACTTTTAACAATGGCTGTGTCTCCCTCCCTGTCCCACTTGTCGTTGGTCTTCGCAGTCTCCGCCTTGTTGTGTATTGCAGTAGCTTTCCAATCAGATGAGCTCTTAGTTGACGACGAGGAGTTCGGTCTGGAAGGAGGGGTGCACACTAAGTCTCCTGATCTTACATACACACGATCCTCGCCTCCACTTTCAGCACCACCACCACCAACCACAACAATCCCCCGGAAGAGGTTTTCGGATCAGGATTCGGACTCCAAGATCCAGTTCCAGCTCCAGCACGCCTTTGGGGACTCTGATTTCTCTCTCGCGGGTACCTTCAGTGCTCGGTTGAAGACATGGAATCATGGTGGTCAGGTTGGTTGGTTCGTCTTTAGCTCTATTTGGTTCCTGAGAAAACGAGGCAACTTTTGTAAATGGGAGAGTTTTCAGCTGCAATTTGAGGTTTTGCAGTGGATTTTCTTGGTATTTAAATGGGTTCTTGGTGATTGGCAATTGAGTTTGGAATATTTGATTGATTTGTTTGAGTTTGGAAGTTAATTGTTTATTGTTTGTGGGTACACGATAAGTTCAACTCTAAAATATGGAAAGGAATACTCGAGTTTGGTTGATGAGAAAATTTAGGTGAAAAGGAAGGAATATAGTCCTTTGTAGTTGATAAGTTCTTTAGGTGCAATGGATGCAAGTGCATGATGATCAACTTAGAAAGTGTTCTTATTACTTCTACCCTTTAGTTGACAATATGTTTCATATACAAATGCAACATAAATGACAAAGCTTGGTAGTTTGAGCTTTAAGTGGGCTTGAAGTTGCCCTTGGTAATTTGAGAATAGGCTCTTTATGAGCATCGTGTCAGGCTTGATTTTTTCTACTTTAGAACACTCTGTCACTTTTTAATTCTAGAAAACTTAACATACAGCTTAACTATGACATGGTTTTATTGTAACAGACACTAACAAAGCTGCGATTTTCGAGGAACTCTTTTACTGAAGAGGAGAAGGAGAAGTTTGCAGTAAATTTCTCCCCTAAACTTATGTTTTCATCCTCTTTGACCGTTTCAAATTAGCACTCTAACTTAATTTGAAATATTGATGCTTTTCTTGCAGCTGCTACTGAAAGGAGATGACTTTTATAGGATAAGATTACCATCCAGTGTTTTGAATCCTCCTGGGAGGGATTATGTTATTTCATCAGTAAAAGCGGCAAGTCTTAAGAACTCTCTATTAAGCAACGATGGGCTTTATTATTGCAATTAGAAACCGTTAACTGCATGCTAATCTGTTTAAAAGGAGTCGATAATATGTGATCAAAGAAGTTGAATAACTAGTTCCTCTTTCACCTGAAAAGAGAAAAATTAATCTTCCTTCCGAAAATTCAAAATTTATTTTTCCATATGAAAATTCTACCATAACAGTGTCCTAGTTCTACATGCTAGTTATATCTCATGATTTTTAGGTTACATGCTTATGTGATTATTAGATCTGGAGGGTTACTAACAATCTTTTTAAATATCCAGAGATGTCTTCCGCGGGAGAGTTTGGAGGAGCATTTTGTTATACACACGGTAACTTTCAACTTTATATATTTGAATAACTCTTCAACTGTTTTATAAAGCTACACAGATATTTCAAACAATACGTTCAACTGGTAAAAAATTATTGCTGATATGTAGATCTGACATTTGATGCCTATGATATTTTGGACTACATACTTGTGTCTACAGTTCAATAGCTCCATATTGTTGACAGATACTTTTTTTACAATCATCTAGTCTTAACGCAATTTCTCTTTGAATAAACTTGTTTCCACAGGATGGTGTTAATATCTTGGCAGTTAATTATGGTTCCCCTGGGGCATGCCCATATCCCCGGCAAATGAGACTTGTAAGTTAGAATCAATTTTTTTTTTTTTTTTTTTTCTGGTAACCCTTTTTTTGTGTGAATAAAAGTTCTGGCCTTGTGAGGATGGAAAGAGAGTTTTGTTGAATAAGCTGACCTTCTTCCAATGTCTTTTGTTATTTGTATTTTCAGCCTGCAAAGTGGTCTTTTAACTCTCACACGGTTTTGAAGAACAGTGAGCAGGCACCAAGGTGAAATGCTTTTGCTTCTTCTGCTCTCTCTTCATTATACATTCAGATTCTGGCATGGTCTGCTTGCTTAACTCTGACAGGAGGTTGATAGAGCGTAAATATAAAATTGGCAGTTGATTTGCATTATTTATTAGGCTATATGCAGGAGATGAGCAATCAATGGAATGATTTAACTTTTTTATGTTGAATGCTGATTGTATTTATAGTTTTATCATTATGCTGATCATCAAAGGTCTTTGTAAAGGCCCTGTAAGTTAATATCTATTACAAAATGTTTCCACAGAGCTCCAGTGTTTGCTGAGGAGATTCTTGGTGGTGAGGTAGGAGAAGGTGAAATTTTGCCGCCACCAGAAAGGTCCTTTTGGGCAAAATATGTGAGTGTTCAAATAATTAATTGTCTCCATCTTTACCTCAACTTTCGTTTATTGATTTGTTGACCCTAAAAAAAAACTGTCATTAATTTACCCTATTGGAATGTATGAATCAGTGGATGTACCTGATCCCTCTTGGGCTCATTGTCATGAATGCCGTAACCCAAGCAATGAACATGGCAGAGGAACCTGCTGCTGGTCCGACACCTGGTCAAGCACAGCAGCCAGCTGCAGTCCAGCGTGGATCAAGTTCTGCTGTGCGAAGAAGATAGCTAGTTTGCTCACTTGTTTCTAAATTATGTGAGATCACCCGAAGTGAATGACATTTTTAGGTTTGACAATTTGATTGTATCACTAATCCCATGGGGACTATCATGAGGGTTGTAAAATTTTAGTAATTTTGTTACAATTTCAATAGGAACACAGTGCCAGTGAATGGAAGGTTGAATTTTTGAAAATTTTGAGATTAGCATTTATAGAGAATAGAATGAGTTAAATGTAATAAATGATAGCCATAAAACAAACAAATTCAGCATGAAATGCGCTGGAAATGAACATGAGCATAGAATCCTGTATCGTTTATGATGATCCTGTGACGAGAGGTAAATGGTCGTACGTTTATGAATGTTAGCCATGGCCAGACATGTGCGAGCAACGTCCATTGCTTGTCACCATCAGCAGCATGCCCAACTGCTAACTTAAACTGGAACTATTTTCCTTGTGTAAGCAAAGTAGCTTATAGTTGGTGATAGTTATAACAGGGATCAATAAATACAGACGAGTGGACTTGTATTATCATGTGCAGCACTGGACTGGCGTGAGGGAACAAATGCTTCTACAAACAGTACGTCACATTGAAAAGAAACCAGTAACAATATTATGGAAGAGACAGAGTTGTGAGTTATTTGTTGAAGGGCAACTACTGTTACTTCAATGGAATAGTCGTTACAAAGAGTATTACATGTGGAAGCTGAACTTATGCGAAACACATACATTACACACTCTAAGGTTACAGGAACGAGGACATTGTAAAACAATGCAAATAAAGTATAACATCGAAAAAGTTGATTCTGAATCTCTTGAAAAGGAAACCAAGAGGAAGACACATTGAGGCCGGACACCCAATCATAGCTCATCCTGCAATGTGCAAACCAAATTAATTAGAGAAGTCATCATCTGTTACTGTCTTATATATGGAATATGTTGCTATGTTGGGACAATGTGCAATAAATTTTTGAACATATTTGTATAGAGGTAAGACTCTAGAACATGATTAATGCTTACATGATAATCATCCCAATCACGGTGGTGATGCTGCACAATAAAACATCAAGTTAGAAGCAGCAGGGCCACAAAACAGGTCTCAAAGAAGCTTTAGTTCATAAACAGCTATTACAATTTCATCAAAAAAGAAAAGAAAAGAAGGGATAATAAGAACTATGTATAAACTCATTTAGAAGGGAGGTGAGTGTCTTTGAAACAGAAACAGCTTTTTGTTGGACAGTGCCATACTAACAAGAAATTAGTCAAGTAGGCCAAAAGACCAACTTTCTTCATTATTCAAAAACAGGACCTACTCAAGGCCATCATCGAAAAATCTATATTAGATAAGTTGTAACAATTAATGCAAAGGATTCAAAATACCCTTCTGTATCTGTCTCTATGTCTGTCTCTATACCGTCGATCATGGCCCCTATCACGTCTCCTCCTTTCCCCCTCTTCTCTCGCTCTTTGAGCTTCCTGCACAATAAGGCCTCAAACTACTTATGAATAAAATTCAACTAAGCGTGACAAAAATTTAACAAGCAGTGATTACGGCCAAGAACCTCTTCCTCTTGTGCTTTCCTCTTCTTTTCTGCTTCTTCAAAGGCATCCTTCTCAGCCTGAAACACCATAAGAGAAGGCATATAATTTACTGCCAATGAAATGGGAAGTACCATTGACAGTCAATAGAGGCAGGCTTACCTCTCTATTGGCAAAAACTTCCTCAACAACTTGTTTTGCATACTCTGGATCATCGCAAATTAATATGTTGTCGAAAACTGAACCAGCCTTTACCTACACCACATTATTTCATTCCATTAACACAATGCTCATACCATCCTCAAATTAGAAAAATGATACCAATGTCTTACCTGCCAAACCTCAAGGCCCACATACTTAATTGGCTTAAGCACATAAAGATCAGAGTCATCTTCAAACTCTGCATAGGAGAAAGGAAACCTCTAAATTCCACATATTTTTAGTTATAGTTACCTATTACTAATATGGCCAGGGCAAGTATAGATATCTACTGAACAATACCTGGATTATCAATCCAAGGAATCTTCCATTTCCCTTTATAATTGGGGTTCTTGATTTTCTGAATGTCAAAAGAAGTTACGCTAATTAGAAACTGCAAAAAAGAATGACCTTCAGTTTTATCTGTTACCTCTTTAAAGCTTAATTAACCTACCTTGCGTTTCCATGGTCCTTTGTAAGCTGGATTTGGTATCTTTGGAGCTTTCCATATACCATTCTCTTCTTCATCCCAGTCACGAGGCTGATTAGAGGGTAAAATATGAAACTTATTGATTAAATTTCATATCTAACTATGCACCAAAAAGCAAGAGCACAGCACTAAAACTCAAACTAAGATAATATTGGACAACAGAGTAGCTTTTCATGGTTCAGTTAGCACAATGAAGGGCCGAATAATAGTGGTCCAACACTCCAACATCAAAAAGGCCAGACAGCAGTCAGATACGTAGCTTTGTTTATAGTACTACTCCATAAGCAATCAACTTACCTCTTTAGCTTTTGGATCTGGAATTTCTTTTGGAATTGAATCATATCCCTGCAATACCAAGATATACATCAACGGTAACACATAAATACAAGCATTAGGAAGAGAAACAAAAAAGTTCACATACCTCAGGTTTGAGGTCATTAGGGTCTTCAATGTATTCTCTAGTATCCCAGTCTGCAGGCTATAAGAGACAGCAAATGATTTAATACTGAGCATGAAAAACATTATGAAAATGAAGTCACTAGTAATATAATTTAAAGATCACAAAGTATTTAAGCACTTGATTGAACCTTTTTTTTTTTTTGCATTAAGATCTTTAATCTACCTTCTTTGCATTAACATCTTTGATCTTTCTTGGAGGAAGAATATCCCAATCTGTATACATGCTTCCAGAGTCCCGTTCTCTATTGTCAACTAGGACACTATAAGTTGCATCAGGCCTAAGAATAAATGTGTAGAAATGAGTCAGCTTATCAGTTTCACACTGTAAATCCTTCTTGATGGGGTAATTCTGGCCTTGGTAGGAGAGTATAACATGGAGCTTTTTTGTGTCCGTGCCACATAGATCTGGTCCAAACATTAAACTACACAGACAACAGAAAACAAGGGATGAGCAAAATAACAGATAAATGTGTGCATCTCAGCTATACAAAGCAATGTCACAAACCTCATCATTGGAATATAAATGTGTGCATAGAAACTGTGTAATTAGAAAGAAACCTGTAGGGAGTGTCCCCGCTGAATTTTTTTTGATTAACAAATCCAGACAGAAGCTTTATGTAACCCCCACCACATTCAATTTCCTGTTCAAACTTAATAGAGTATTGGAGGATCAACGTTCTGTTCTTGTTGCTGAACTCCGGTATCTTTGCAGATATCGCAAAATGTTTGGCATCACTATATGTCTGAATTCCTGCAAGATTTCGTGTACCATCATTAAACCAGAAGTTTAATTACCTTGAATATATGTCAATTATTAATGCTGCTACATTCATTACTGAGAAAAGGACAACCACTAGTGGTCCACCCAACAAATAAAGCCATAACAGTTAAAGCACCACTGCAACAGTCTAACAGAAAGCTCTTACTTTGTAAACAACAGGATGTTTACCTTTCACAAACTTTCAGAAATTCTTACAAGACTAGTACTTCAAGGACAAAAAAGGCTAGATAGATGATAAGAGACATTGAATTGATCAAGGGTTTACCGAGATTTATAAAACAAAACAAATACAAGTTATCAAATTGGACAATTCTTCAGTTTGGCATATAATTAGCAACAGGAGTGGCAAGTGACAGAAGCGATACCTTTATCATCTGGGTCCCCGGACCACTTTCCAGCTGAGTGTTTAAAGGAACCTGCTTTCCCTTCACTTCTTTTCCAGTCGGATTCAACCCAACGGCTCTGCCACCCGTCTAAACCCAAACAAATCAACAAAGAAAGATTTAAAAGTTAAATGCCTAAAGATTTCAATTCTCTCTTCTCTTATCAAATATCAAATGTCAAAGTAAATTAAAAACAGTTTCATTGAACAGGGTTCCAGCAACAATAATAAATTAACAACACTCTTCCAGTGAAGTTTGAGCAAATTAAACACAACAGAGTAATTTTCTGTTGGAAAAATCAGTGGTTGCACACATGTTTTACTTCTTTGCTTTTCACACATTTTCTTTGACAAAACACCAAGCAAGCAACTGCCAAAAACTTCACACACACACGCACGCATGCACGCAGGGACAGCCCCACGTAACTGTACAAAAGTTAGTTATTACCGGTTTACCACCCTTTTTTTGGCCAAGACCGGTTTACCAGCCTTAACGAAACTAAAAGGTATAAAAGTAGATTGAACCGAACAAGAAAGGAGGGCACCTTCAAAACGCTCTTCAAAAATGATCTCTGCAAGTGCGGAATAAAAGCAAAAGGAAAGCAAGGACAGTGTTATTAACAAAAAGAGCTCATAACCGTTAAGCTTAAGCTGCTGCTTCTGCTTAAAAAGGTGTTGCTTAGCCATTTACAGAAGTGCAATGGCAAATTAAGCTTGGGAGGCAGCATTTGTTTTTTTGGGAGTACTTATAGTAGTGGAAGCAAAATATTGTCCTCAGTATGATATTTAATTTCGGTGATGCCCTTGGAAATTTGGGTGGACTTGGGAATATGGATCGAAGATGTTGATGTTATGGTCTCTTCAGGACCTCAACTCAAGTGGGGTAGAGCTGAGATGCCCTTGGAAATTTGGGTGGACTTGGGAATATGGATCGAAGATGTTGATGTTATGGTCTCTTCAGGACCCCAACTCAGGTGGGGTAGAGCTGAGCAACCCACTGGCCACGGCCACTGCCAGTCTACACTGCCTTTGTGTTTTTTTCTTATTTCCTTCTTCCCTCCTCTTGACTTTCAATTCCAACCAATGAGAACGAACGAAACGTTGCATTACCCAATCAAAACTGTGGAAGTGATGTCTTACTCTTACAACAAGAGGGTTTATGTATATTTCTCTTCTAATTTAATCAACCTTTAAGTGGTCATTTCAATTTAGAAATTTAGAAGAAAACAGTTGTTCAATTAATCTTGAGGGAAAACTTTTGATGCAAACAACTATGGGTTCATAAGAAACACACGTGAGTTTTCTTCTTGTTCTTTGAACAAACAAACATGAATCAATTGCCTTTTATTCTGTGACAATTTCTATAAGGTTTCGAGGAAGTTGAGGAACTGAACAGCTCGAAATCACAATGAGTCATCATTGCTGTCTCAACTCAAACGTTTATTATGCTTGACTCAAGTCATCTGCTGAAATTTTGTCCAAAAAAGCCCATTTCCAGTCAACTACGCGTGGTGATAAATAAATGAAACAAAATTTTATAAAAAAAGGGCCAGCCAAGCCAGTGTTGACTCTTGTTTTTGAAGTAAAACCCAAGGAATAAAATTAGAATTTTGAAATCATGAAGACCAAATTTATTTTTGGAGTAAAACACAGGGACTAAAAACGTATTTAACCCATATAAATAAATAAATAAAATTGTAATCGTGTTTTACAGGAATGGCATTAATTGGGTCTTTTTTAACTGTTTTGTTGACTTGTCAAAGTCTTCTCCCAATCTAGGCCAAGAGAAGAGAGTATGGAACAAGGTGAAGAATAAGATGTATTCCGCAAAGACTTTCTGTCCATCACTTCTGTACAAGTCTTCTTCATCCTTCTTGGTGCGGTGTTAATGATTTCTCGCATTTATATGCTATGGGTAAATCTACAAAGTTTTATCATACCACGATCGGGTGCTTTATGAATTATGCTTTCTAACATGGAAACTACAAAGAAACTCAATTCTATGTTTTGCACACACAATTTGTGCCTGCTTTAATGTTCGACCACAAAAACAAAAGATAATTGGCATTTAACTCATTAAAACATGTTTTCGATTTTGATTAGCACAATAAAGTACACGAAATTGTACATAAGCCTGAAAAGAAAATGAATAAAATAAACTCAAGATATAATATTTTCAAATTAAAAGAATTTGATATATTTCCCTTGGTAGGTAAAGGACCGTGAAACACAAGGCCATGAGAAACCGCAAACGTTCATGACATTTTAAACACGTAATATAAGACACGATTTCAATAAGCAATAAACTAGATCAAATGACTTTATTTAAAAAGAAAACGTCAATGAAGCAATGAAAGAGTTGTTTTAAACACACTTTCCATAATCTGGAATGGCCGCAATTTAGTTTTAAACATTGCCAAAATACTACTCTTTAAACAGAATTAAAAGTAGCAGAAAACCCAAAATGGGGTTTAGGAAAGTAGGGAAAGATATGAAGATCCAAAAGTTCTAATGACAGCTATTCCTTGCATGGTTTTCCCCTACTTCGCCTGAGGGTGAGAAGAAATAAAGTCGACAGCAAGACCAATTGAGTTGATCTTGTCTGCTTCGTTATCAGGGATCTCAAACCCAAACTCCTCTTCAAGTGCCATCACAATTTCCACTGCATCTAAACTATCCAATCCAAGATCATTCTGGAAATGAGCATTTGGTGTAACCTACCAAAAAGGAAAAATAAATGTTGGAGATTATAAAAAATAGAATGATACATATTTAAATAATAGCCATAAAACAAATTCATCACGAAATGTGACCAGAAATGAGCATGAGCATAGAATCCTGAGGCAAATTGGTCATACATAAATATGTAAGAAGTACGAAAAAACAAATTAAGAGAACGATAGAGCTTTGGTGCATTAACCAATTGGAATAAAAGATTGTTTTTCTAATCATGTTTCATGAGAAACTATCTGTTTCTCAAGATCCCAGTAATCCTGGAACAACAGAAGCAGAATTTAAGAAGAATATGCAAGAGTTAAACTATTATTTGCCACGAAACGGAAAACAATATCTAAGTTCCTGCCTTGGATACATAGACCATGTACATTTTAGTATCTCATAAAAACTAATCAGCCATGCTCATCCATCGATACAAATGACCTCACCATACAAGGTTTTCACAACACAAAGAGAAATATTTCAATCCCACATCATACATCTATCATACAGACATTACGTCTGCAATATGTGCCCTGTAACAGTCACATGAAATGAATTTGCACTGCTTTCATATCCAAGATCAAAATGCTATGACTCAGGACCTCAAGCAACATCTACATTGACATGCAAAAACCCTAATTTCCCCTTATTCATACCAAAACCCTAATTAAACAATAGATACTATCTTGGAAGTATAAATCTACTTGGTAGAATCGAACCCAAAAATGTCTCATTTTTCGACAAAAATAAACAATTTCTTGAAAATGTTTAGAAATCACACCTTGGAAAATTTCTAAGAGGCTAATTTACTCTACTTTCTTTCATTTTCTAATTAACCAAACAGAACACAACCAAAAAAGAACGGCTCCTTTTTTTTATTTAAAAGAATTTATACTATAAACAATAAGTTGTTCAAACTTTCAATTCATTAAACAATCGTTCTTAATTTTTTTTCATTTCCTGTATCGTTCGAGAGAAACGAATCAAAACACTTGAGGTTTATCTCTTTTTCTGACCTTAGACGGATCAACTTTCTGGAAGTTCTTGACGACGGAGATAACCCGATCGGCGACCTCGGATTTGTCGAGGAAGGTGCCCCTGACCTCCTCTGAGTAGAAACGGCGTCGTATGGCGTTGAAGGAAGAGAGGAAGAGGGGGTTGGTGGAGCTAGGGTTTTGAGGCACGGCCTGCACTTGCACTCTCAGATACTTTAGTAGTACGCTCTTCGCCGCCATTGAGCTCTTTACGCCTCAAGGAATGGAATGAGCGAGAAATGGTTTCTGTTAGGCGAGTGAGGAGTGAGCGTGAAACTTTCACTTGAGAGAGGGGGAAAGAAGGAGAGCGTTAAATTTACAATCTGGTCGATGGGAAGCGGGTCGTCTGAGCAAGGTTGGACCCGACCCATTGATATGAAAAATAGTGGGCCTATTTTGGGCCAAGAAAAACCCATGAACCAACGGACCCAACCCTCCAAATAAAAGATACGGAGCCTGATTTACCGCCCGAAGTTGTAACTGTAATAAAACAAGAGACTGGAAAAAGCGTCGACATAGGTGAAGTGTGAAGATGGCGATGCTGGTGGTGGTGCTCTTCTTCATTTCTCTGTGTCTCCTTCTTTTGCTCTTTCTATCAATCAAATTCGTTACAGCTGATGGTATTATTCATTATCTTAAATTCCCAACCTTCTCACACAGTCACACACACTTGTCTCTCTAGTCTCTCCAGTCTCTCCAGTCTCTCCTATTATTATATGTACATGTATTTCTCAGCTCTGTGTATTTTTATTCAGGGGATTTTACTTTGATGTCCAAACGCCATGTAAAGCGCGACCAGATTGAAGATAAAGTAAGCCCATTTTCACATGAAACTGTTTTTGTAGAAAAAAAAATTGTTTCTTTTCCCGTTTTATCGTCAAATGAGTAATTTTAATTTACATTTTAAAAATTGCTTCAGGTTGTTTGGATAACTGGGGCTAGCCGTGGAATTGGTAACTCATTATTTTCGCTTTTCTTTCTTTGTTTTTATTTTCGAATATGTATTTATGCATATAAATGACTGAATTCAGTTTATCATATCAAACTTATGGTTTAACCATGCATAACTTGTGCTCTAAAAACATTGAATTTCTTGATGCTTCTCTTTTAAAAAATACATACATATATTTTTTAGTCTGCCTTTTTTTTAAAAAAAAAAAATTTCCTTAAGCGACTAAGCGAGTTCTTGTATATGTGTGGGGTTGGCCACCGTGAATGTTTTTCAAATTTCCGTGAAGCCTCAATAATTGTCATTGACATTGTCACCATTGTCATAATTTTCGTTATCATCACCAATGTCTTTTTCATTACTCTTGTGATGACAACAATGATTTGGTCTGTTATTACCAATTAATTATGAGGATGGCTATGATTATTTCACATGTGCAAACTATCTCACTGTTTCCCCCTGTAATGGTGGTGTTAAGGGGAGGTTCTTGCTAAGCAACTTGCAAATTTGGGAGCTAAGCTCATTATTTCTGCACGTAATGAAGCTGAATTGGAGCGAGTCAAGAAACAACTTACTGGTCTGTGTTCTTTAAGTGCAAGCTGGATGGATACCCATTCATCTCTTAAATTTATCTCTACTCTCTCTTAAATTGGTTAGCACGCCCAGGTAAACATGCACCTGATGGTGTGAAGGTTTTGCCATTGGATTTGGAATCTGGTGAAGACTGTCTCAGGGATGCTGTAGAGAAAGCAGAATCATTCTTTCTTAATGCTGGTGTTGATTATATGATCCACAATGCAGCTTTTGAGCGTCCTGTAAGTGGGTGATTCCTAATTTGTGAGACTGACATATTGTTAGTTGTTTACCCAATCAATTGAAACACAAAAAGGTTGTTTATGTTAACTACTAATAATTATTATATGTTGGAGCACTTGTGATTATCAGAGGAGAAAAGAGAGACTAATTCTTCATGTAATAAGCACACATTATGCTCCTCAATATCTGAGGAATGTGCTAAAGCCTTGCATTGTTCAATTTCATATGTGAATGGAAGATACAATAGTCTTGCTGATTTGATAGCCAGAATGAAAATGGAAGGGTACAATTCTACCTCTATCTCCAAGTTGAACACTTGGCTTTTCCCACAGTAAAACAGCACCACTGTACCTTACCAGTTCACTTCTTTTGCTGATAATTCTATGTGTGGATTATTAAGGGTGATAAATTACAAATGCATTTTCTTTAAGATAATGCCATTTCTACTGATAAATCTTTTCTTTTTGGTTCTCTGGCAGAAAACTACAGCTTTGGATGTTACTGAGAAGAGTCTGAAGGTATGTTAGATATAGCTCTAAGATAATTACTGGCTCCTATGGGTCAATGGTCATGTGTTCTTTCTTTAATAAAAGAAAAAACAAAAAAGGAGCTTCCTTATAAAAGTGATCCTGTTAACTCTTTCTTGCAAGTAGGTAACATTCAATGTCAATGTTTTTGGGACGATAACGCTTACACGGTTGCTAGCACCTTACATGCTGAAGCGGGGGAAGGGCCATTTTGTTGTGGTATGTGGAAAATGATGTTATTTTTGAGTAATGCTTATGTATAACTTCTGTCCCAGACCCATTTGTTACATTGAATAAATATTTAAATAAATTTTCAATATATTCAGTGTGACATGGACAATAGCTTTATGCAGTCCAACTTGTGATTTAGTATGGTACATGGCACCTAATGGATAATTTTTTTAATTCTAACAATTTCATTAATCAATGCAAATGACTATGTCAAATGTCTAAGACTGGGCAGTTATGTTTACTAACTAGACATAGGATAATAGGATTTGTTATGTGGCTCCCTTATGTTAGGTGCTAATTATCAGGCATTTTCCCTCATTATCTCCAAATTGTGTTTCTTTTCCTTTTTTGTCCTTTACCCTTCTTGGTTTTTTTTATTGTTTGCTTAAATTTATGTGCAGATGAGCAGTGCTGCGGGAAAGACACCTGCACCAGGTCAGGCAATATACTCTGCCTCCAAACACGCCTTAAATGGGTACTTTCACACCTTGCGTTCCGAGGTAATAATTATAACATCTTTCCTGGGAGAAAAGAGTCCGAGTTTGTCCTTTAGTCTGTTGCTGCAATTTGTTGCTTATGACTTATATATGTTGCGTGATGTGAATGAATTTTAGAAAAGGATAGGCAGCCAGGATCAGGATAATACTCAGAGCAGCCTTTTTATATCTTGTGAGCTGAATGGTAATACGTTGTCCTTGTGGACCAGTTGTGATAGTAAACATTGCACAGTAGTGCAGGATATTGAGAAAAGAAGTCGATTGGTAGCAACTTTAGAATGTTGCAAATGCCTTCTGAGGGTGGAAAATATTCACAATTATCACTGATCAAAGTTCTCCATCGTATTTACATTTGCTTATATAAAATTAAGACACCAAGAGTAATGGTGTGTTTAATAGAATTGTTAATCTAATCAAATAAAATAAAACTTCTAATATAACTTCAATATCTGTTTTCCATTTTTCCCTTATAGTGCTAGTTCATCTTTTATGAGTACAGCTCTATCAGAAAGGAATCGAGGTGACCATTGTTTGCCCTGGGCCAATAGAAACATCAACTGGTTCTGGAGCAGCAAGCTCAGAAAATAAAGCATCTTCCGAGGTTAGTTCCTTACATGAAATTGTTCTCTTCCCCAGTATGGATGACATCATGCTGGAGGACCTCCCCGCCAACACCCCCTGAATATATGTATATATTCCTTTTGCCTTCTTTTCCCTCTACTGCGGTCTAGGCTGGGGACATGGTTTAATTTGAACCTCTTGCAATGAAATGTTTCATGTCTTGTTATCTTTTTGTTTTGACAGAAGCGTCTGTCACCAGAAAGGTGTGCAGAGTTGACAATAATTGCTGCCACCCATTGTCTAAAGGAAGCTTGGATATCATACCAGGTATTAATATTAGTATAGCCACCCATGTTTAGGTACCAAGAAATTCATCCTATTCTAATTATGCTTATATATTTTTTCCTCTGTTGTAGCCTGTGCTGGCTGTAATGTACTTGTTGCAGTACATGCCAACCTTTGGTTATTGGCTCATGGACAAGGTATTTTCTTTGCCGTCAAATTTTTCATTGAACCTTTTCTGAGTATGCTGAAAGATACATCCAACTTACACTATAGCATTGTGGATTAAAAGCGTGTTAGCTGCTTTCATTCATTAGGAATTCCTCTCTTTTTCTTGTGGTTACCATGAGTTGGCCTTTCTTTTTGGTCATTGCCTGTGTCGCAAACACTAATTTGGAGTTGGTGAAAATAATTTCTAGATTGGTGGAAATCGAGTCGAAGCCGCTGCAAGGAAGGGCAACACCTACTCAATGAGCTTGTTGTTTGAGAAAAAGAAGGCATCGTGAATCTTTTGATTTGAAGATATATCTTTCATTGCATCAACGGCCTCATAGTTTTTACATACTTGTAAGGTTGCATTGATACAAAATATGTGGAATGAATTACCCTCAGCTCAGCATATAATCATATTTACGTCTTCAAGGTGCATGACCCTTACTTTGGCTGTTTGCCAACCTCCATGACCGTTTCTTTTCAGAATCCCCAACAATCATCCTTGGAATGAAAATTTACAGTTATAGACTAACTTTTTTGTTGGCTTAATTGCAATTAATTCTAAGCAAAAGGGATCACTCAAATTGGATTCCATGATCAATTGTGAATTGGCACACCAAAATGTCAATCAACTACGACTCTGGGTTGGAAATTGGTTCATCAAAATCATCAGTCAAACACACAACTTTAACTCGTAGATATGTTTTGATTATTGGAAAAACTTCAATTTTCCCGATGAACATATATTTATTTGAACTGGCTACCGGGATCGCTGGATCAGGTCTCAAGACTCAAACAACTAGGTCAACATGAGATCCTGCGTACTTCAGTAGAACAGAATTTGCGGGTATCCATGAACTCTAGCTCAAGTGTAGTAGTAGTCAGTAGATAAGCTTGAATTATTTAAAAAAAAAAAGAATTCTTTTTCATTCCCAAATATATAACACATTTTTTTTTTCATTATGATTTGCTTTGGTTTTTCTTATTGTTATCATTGCTATTTTGGTTATGTTTTTTTTAAAATAATTTCATACTTTAGTAGAAATGAAACGAGAAATGAAGCAATTGTCTCTAATACTATTATCAATTATCAGAGATTCATACGCAAGCCAATAAAGTTGAATTCACTGATAATAACATACTTAAGTCGGTATTATAATGTTTGGCAATTACAAAGCCACAACCGACGACTAAAGAATGATACCTGAGAAAATATACATAACTTTGAAAAAATATACAAAACGTTGAACGTTGAACATTAATACATCTGTGGTTACTCAAGGGTTGAATATCCATCCCAATACCACAAACAGAAATTCCTAATTACTTGCAAGCAAATGTGTACGCTAGAACATCCTTCAACTTCATTTCAGATCATCTTTTGTTATCTTTTCCGAATCTGCTTTCAAAGACCTTAAAACTTCTTTGCAAGCTATTTTTTTTGCTGTCTTCTTATCAGAAGCTGTTGATGTATGTTTGTATGTGACCTCATTCGCTTCAACCTCTATTGTAATGGAAGCCCCACCATTTTGGAAGGACTTGAAGGGTTTCTTCATTTTATAATGCATTTTTTGGCAATATTCAAGCAACTCTCTTGCAGGATGAAGCCTCATTGTTTCCGGTGTAATCAAGGGCTGTAACAGAGGAATTATACTTTGAAAGACAATATTGTGATCATATCCAGAATCAACAAAAATTGCCCCTGCTAGAGACTCGATAACATCTCCCAAAACCTGTTACAAAATAAAGGAAGAAATCTTAAGAAAACCCCATACATCTCCGAGTGCTTTGGGATTAATAATTGTTAACATTCTTCAATTTGGATTTCTTGTAAGACTCTCATTTGTGGTAAAAGCATAAAAAAAGACTATAAATTAGACTGTTTATATAAAATAAGATACCTTGGGGAAGGATGTCTCAGATTCCCATCCGAAAGTTAATTCCGCTGATAACTTCTCAAAGTTTTCAATTGTGTAAACTATATCCTTGTGGAGTTGGTGTGAAGCATGGAGAATGTGCTTATACAATTCAGCCTTCACAGCCGATCGTGCATAACAATCATTGTTTACAGAAGCAGACCTCATATCAGTTAAAATTCCTGGCGACATCCCAGGATATTTATGGTACAAATAAATAGTGATCAGATAATCTAATACCGCATCCCCAAGAAATTCTAACCGCTGCACAACAAAATAAATTTTTATTGAGATGAGCAGAGATAATAGAGCTTGAAAGACTTCATATCATGAGAAAATAAACATATGGCCTAGAATTAAGTGCATCATGAACTCAATGAAGCTGTTAAAAAATGATGAGCAGGATAAACTGTCGCTTTCTTTTTTCTTATCATTGGGATGGAATTGCCACCACCAATCCTAAACCTAACCCTTTTCCACACCTCCTCACCACGTAGGCTAGTCCCAGGGCATTAATGCATCATGGACTCTAAGAAACTGTTTAATGAGGAGCAGAATAAACTGCTGCTCTTTCTCGATACATTGGGATAGGATCCAATCCGGATAATTCTATACCTAAACTTTTTCCCCATCACCCTCACCACCTAAGTTAGCCCCATGGGATTGATAAACTGCTGCTTTGGGCAGCACATTTCTAAAATGTAAAAATGCGGTGCAATAAATGAGAGAATCCAACAAACTTGAAAAAATAAAGTGCATTTTGTATTTCCATGCAGGTGAGTGAAATAGAGAGAGGGAAGAAGAGAGTGAGAGCACATATAAAACTAAATTAAGCAAAATGTGGTAACATATTACATATGAGGAGGTTGACATACAATAGTGATATGCAAGGAATAAATTTTGTCATTGGACATACTTGATAACATCCTGGAATCTCTGGAAGCATATAAGAACCATGGGTCAGTGCTTCCACTAGAAGAGAAGGATCACGGAATGAGTAATTCAGTAGGGACTCTATCTGGCTGACATTAACAAGCTTCTCTGGCTGCACTTGGAAGTTCCTCTTGTATGGTATATGGACAAGATCTACCTCTATACCAACCCAATTCATGAAATATATGGCAGCTATTTCCCCACCTGTGCTAAGAAATGCACCAATTAGTGCCTCAACAACATCAGCAACAACCTTACTTTTTACCTTCCTTCTTCCCCTGATGTAGATTTTTCTTTCATTAGAAAGCAACTCCTCATTTAATAAATAACTTCCAGAATAATCTCCAGGTATAATCCACTCTTTTGGATCAAAAGACTCGTTCCGAATAAATCCCTACAATATGAAAAGAATAGCAAACAAATCATAATTACAGAAAAAGATTTTTTTTTAAAAAAAAAAACTAACAAAACCTAAAAATGAAAAGATTATTTTGATGTCATGAAGGGGAACTGCAAATTTTTTATTATAAAATCATCCTCAAAACACTTTAAATGCAGTTTCCAAAAATATTCATGAGGATAACAGAAGAAAAAAAACACACTAACAGCTTCCAGAATGGTGAGGATAACAGATTTAAAAAACCTAACAGTAAGTAGAAGAAGGAAATGTTACCGGAAGTTTGTTGTCACATCCAAGCTTGCAAAGGGCAGCATTAGAAATTATTTTTTCCTTCTTTACACTAAGAAGGCCTTCATGATTATTTTGATAGGTTTTAAAAAGCTGCTGACTAGCAGCATATTTAAGAAATGAATCTCCAAGAGCCTCTAAGGATTCCAAATGGAATTTCTCTTGGCATTTTTTCGTTGTAATAGCTTCCAAGACCTACAAAATATGCATTCTCAATTCAGAAATGCTTCATTAAGTATAGTATACTAAATTGTTCTATCAAAAAATGTAGTATACCTTAATGGTTGGAATAATAACATTTTGTGTGCAATGATCCAAAAGCATCCCTTTCAAATTGGCAGCAATAAGTAAAGCCTCAAGGCGATGCATGATTGATGGAACAAATGAGAATGAATACAAATTGCTGATTGATATAGGTGACATGATTATATAGCAAAGTTCGGGCGGCAATTCAACAGATTTATGACTTGATTCTGGTAAAAAAACACATTAAGCTTAGTATTCAATAATAAATAAGCATCAGAGAAATAAGAACTGGATCCAATGGACACATTAAAATCTTTAAGTGATATCATCGACCTTATTCTTATAAAAAGCCGACACACACATTTCCCTTTCAAAAGACAAGACTATACAAAGTAGTGCACAAAACAGATATACCAATTCAATGAAACTTGGAATTCTTCTCTACATGAGAATCTAACATAAAGTAAGGATATCACACCTTTCTCTTTCTGTTGTCTGCCCCTCTGAAGATAATTTTGCACCTGGAAAATGCGTCTCCCATTCAGCAACAACTGTTGATCAAAATGCAAGTTGACCCCATGCCTGCAATGAGAGAAAATTATTTGAGTTACTCATTCATGATGTTCTTTTATTTTTGAACATTAATGAATCATACAAATACATACAAATATACAATAGCAAAACATACCTTTCTTCATAGTACTTCTTGTAGGTCAGAGCTCTGCCATGCTTGAGCCCCCGAATAAGTGAGTTTCCATTCAACTCATTCAAGAAACCAGTGATGCAATACAGGAAACCGTTATGAGGGGTATAGACCACAGAGTTCTGGATCATGCAACTACAAACCATACCGTTTTTGGTATGTATTACATGGGAACAACTGTTGGGTAGAGAACAATCTATGTGATCCTTAGAATATTCTTCACATGGAAACAACACAGATGTAACGCATTCCCAGTCAATGATCAAAGGTCTCTGATGTTTTCTGGTCCCCGGGAGCAAAAGATAATCAATCCCAAGATTTTCTCCATTAAAAAGTCCATCTATAACGTCTTTCAACTTATTCCAATTGTGTTCCATCAGGATTCGGAAAATTGTGATTTGGAACCTTCTAGACAGAAGCACCTACGAAATAAAATTATACAAACAGGTTATAACAACAATTGATCCTATAATATTACAAGATCAATTACCTGCTAAGAAACATTACCTGCTCTGAAATAAGATAAATCTCTCCAGCATATTTAAAGTTCACTGTTAAAGTACCCCTGCCAACTTCTAAGTCAAAATGCAAATTTGCAATATCGCAATCAAGCTCACTCCTTATGCAAAACACAATATCATTAACAGGAATATCATATGCAAAATTCTGATTCAGCTCAATTAAGTAGCAATGATACAATATACTATCATCATTTGAACAAGGTTTGACCAGTTCAATTGGAACATAACTACATTGTTCATCATCATAAGGCTGACACCCTGCACATAGAGCAATTAAAAATTAAAAAACGTAGGAATCACATGAATGTTCAAAACAAAACAAAAAAGCAACAGAAAGTGTATTGAAAAAATTAAACGTATAAGAGGCAGTCAAAGCATTGGTAAAAACGGTTTAGAGAAGCTACCAAGATCCTGTGTGGCTTCTTCTTCAACAAGATCTGGAACAAGATTATCTGTTAAAGCGCCAATCTTGTGAAGTTGCTTGCAAGCTTCAAAGCATGCAATCTGCTTCAAAATTTTAAAGTCTCCTTCTACATGAACATGAGGTATCGGACAGCTCTTGGGAAGATACAGAGTGCAGGTCTCCTGATCCCACCTTGGAGCAGGTTTAAAATATCTGAAAACAAAAAATGTAAGAAACAAAAATTCCAAGTAAAAGTTAATGAACAAATTACTTAGCAGCAAAAATTATAGTGCAATCGACTAAACTAACCCATCAGAAGGGAGCCTTGAGCAATAGAAGTACAACAAAGTAATAGAAGAATCAAGGGTCAAGCTTGCTCCAGTACTTTCAACATCATAAAAGCCATCACCATTCAAATCAATTTCCAAAGGTGTGCAGGGAAGAGAAGAATGGCGTAAGGACTCCTTTCTCATTATATCTCCGCTTGCAAGATAATTTTGTAATCGAGAATGTGTCTTAAAATCCCCACTGTAGAAAAAAGATAAAAATAAAAGAACAAATAAAAAGAGAGAGTAAACAAAGAACTACACACTGATCCTTAAATAAATTTAACCAAATAGTCAAATCAATTATGAATACACCAATCGTACAATCTGAATTTCCTAGAAGAGAAGACACAGATAAAAGTAAGGATGACATTAGTTTCAGAGACTTTTCAAAGCCATGCCCCAAACAAATAAATTTGAGAGGTTTTCTGTGAAATGAAGACAAATAGAACAATTACCTCTTCACCATTAATACATAATCCGAGTTTTGCATCCTTGCACGACCTCGAGACTGTATAAAACTACAAACAGTGGAAGAAGGGTCGAATCTAATAACCAAATTGCAGCTTTGAACATCTAAACCCTCTTCAAGAATTGATGTCGCAACAATGATGTTCACCTGAAACATATACATTTTCAAGGTCAAACATGGCAATTGGTAAGAGACAGGGGATTGAGACTCAGAAAAGGACAAAAGTAAGCATACCATGCCATTACGAAATTCTTCAACAATCTCATTCTGCTTTTTTCTGGTTTGGGACTGCACCCCACTGTTATTTCCAGCAATGTACTTCGTCTTCCAGCCATTGTGTTTGGTAAGAAATTCACTTAATAAAGATTCAATGACAACAGCTGTGATGACCCTTTGGACAAAAACTATACATCTCAGATCCTTTAAGCTCCTGTGTTTTAATTATAAAAAATTCATTACATCTAATGTTCTACTCGGGAGCAGAAAATATAATATAATATAACTATATATTATACATGTGAATCTGTGAGCATCTGGCAATTGAATTACTGAAAAAAGAATGAGCAATGCAGCCCAAAATAGGAAACCAAAAGCAAATAATAAACTTGTGTATTGACCTTGACACATCCAGGACACTCCAAACTATTCTACACTTATACACAAACATAAAATGGTCATTCAGGACAAACCAACCTGTATTCAAGAAGTAATTGAATGAGACAGACAACTTTGGAAGTTAGAAACCCCTCATTCATCATGTATGTAACATCAGCAATAGTCCACTTTGGATCTAAGTGAAAGGTGAAAAAGAAAATGGAAAAAAGAAACACTGTAAGCAACAATAACAAATCAAAATCTACAGCAGTACTCGGATGAGTTAAAGTCGTACCAGATGGTAGAAAAGATGCAAACGCCTGGTAGGCTTCGAAACTGAAATTTCTAACAATGGTCTCACCCAACACATCCAGTTTCTCCCATGAAAACAAGTCAGTTTCTATTTTTGAAAAAGACCAAGCCGCCTGTTTCTCAAATGGAAATCCAATTATTTCTGTTATGCCATTTCAGAGACAACTAGAACAAAGACAAGGACATTGATTACATACCTGTGAAGCCAGCCAAACACCAAGTTCTTCCAAACAAAATGCTAAAGCTGAAGAAAACTTCATTATCTTTCTGCTTATGGATCCTGATGTAGATTTACTGAGGTCCAAAGTTTCAAGTGACAGTTCATGCTGAGGAGCAGTAAACCAATTTTCAATACCCTCAAAGAAAAAATCTACTGCTTTCCAAATTAAAAAACAAATTCAAAGAAGAAAATCTGCTTTTTTGTTTTATTTGACAAAGACACAAGCATTATAAGCACATAATGGTCCAACACTTCCAAGGAAGAAAAAAATATGAAAATGAGTATCCATTCAAGTATTGAATAACAGAGATTTACGCAAAATTTCAGCCCAAAAAAAAAAAAAACACATTTTCCCATGCTAATAATTCCTTACACAGATCCTCAACGTCTACTCATTTCCCTTTTGACCTTCCTCTTTCCCTTACACAGATTCGAACTTTGAATGAGTATTAAAACTCGAGAACATTTAATCAGTTTTACCAGCATCATATGGAAAAGAAAACAACAATTCTAATAATGCATTACATAAAATACACACCTTTTCTTTCAAATTCTTCAACTGATTTGTTAAACATTCATACAAGGCATATGGAATCTCCTTCTGGCTGTAGTATTTAAACTTTGGAGTCGATAGTGGTATAAACTCAGCAAGCACAGATTCATTAACACACGTATACACCTTGAACCACCAACCCAAAGCAGAGGAAAGAGAAGGTTAGAAATAAAGTTGGACATGGCAGATGGCTAGAAATAAAGTTCTACATGTTCTAGACATCAAATGAACAGAATCAACCTTTGAATTCATCAGGGTCTCAAGTTCATTAATTGTTTTCCAATAGGATAACTCTGACTTTCCACCTACATCAAAAGAAAAATTATTCATAATAAAAACAGAATAAAAAATGAATATGCATTTAATAAACATTGATAAATATGATATAAAATATTCTTAAGGCATATACCTTTTGTTTTTATGGGGGAAGCAGTCATTCCAAATATCCTTGGAAGATCAGATAAGCCAAAATGTAACTGACGATGAAAGAACTCCTGCACATCGTCCAAATCCTTCAAGTATTACAAAAACATGCACCGTACATGCAACAATCTCATTATGAAGAAGCAACACAACTAGGGAACAATAACTTTCAGTTACTTAACCTTCATTATGCATGCATATGGGTGGTTACCCCTGGCATTATGGCATTCATCGATAATCAGAACCTTTATCATCCTTAGTTTGAAAAAGCTATGCCTCAAAGTACTAAGCAATATTGCAGGAGTCATCACAAGAACCTGTAATTATAAATCTAAAAGTTAAAGAACATACTGTCTGCCATATGTATACTATAATTAAGAGAACCCACTTTATCAACTACTAAGTAAGACTGTAAGAGAACCCACTTTGTCTACTAATAAGAAAAGGACGAATAAACCACCAAAAGTTTCAAAAGATTTTAATATATACGATGATTATGGTAAAAACACGAAGAAGAAAAGAAAAAGTAATAGAACTGTCATTGTGTGTTTTTAATTGGCCATTTTAAGAAATTCAGGAACATGTTATGGCAACTTGCACCTTCAAAGATTTTTTTGACTGCCATAGTCCATTTAGAAATCATCAGATGGCTTCTAGCCATGAAACAGTTTTCAAGAGCGCAAAAACTGAAAAACATGAATATTGACATTGAGAAAACAAGAAATGTCCAAATTAACTGAGTAATCGCAGCAGATTTCTAGGATAAAATATAATCAAATTACATAATTTATACACACACACACACACACACACACACATATATATAATCAAAACTCCCACCTCATATTTTTCTATTTGTTGCTTCCACATATCACCGTCCCAGAAGTCAACTCCCATATCTCCCCAATACATACCCACTTCCAAGTCAGTGTGCATTTTCACAGCTTCAGCTTGCTAATATTATAAGATACGGAAAGAATAAGAGTAATGAATGAACATAGAATCTTAGCTTCGACAAGTTATCCCAAAATCTATTACCCATGACATATTAGGGATAGAAGTTTACGAGTTCTAAACTTAAACCTAAATTACTTGCATAGAACAAGTACATTTTTTCAACTTCAGCTTTCACTGAAAATCAACAGTTTTAAGTGCTAAAACTTATATAAAAGTTTTCCTTTAAATTTAACTTCGAAGTCCATTTTTAACAATGACAAAAACTCATACCCCTGCCATCAACTTCCATGGGACAATTATAACCCCAAAAATGTCATTTCCATTTGGAAAAATCTTAAACCATATCGTTTTAATCCAGCATTGATAAAATGAAAAAGAAGTGTAATGTAGCCCATGAAAACACAAGAACTTCAATGCATATATATCCAGGCATAAATATGAAAAATGTCGAAGTTATAAAAGTTGATGCGCGAGTGTAGAGACAGAGGGAGTTGTTAGTTGCATACTTGTTTAATCAAGACAACATGGGGAACCAAGAAGACGGCAATGAAGGGAGAAGGCTTGCGGAGCATATAGGCATAACTTCGGAGAAGCATGATAGCAATGAGAGTCTTGCCGGAGCCAGTCTCCAAGTACACTATTGTGTTCTGCTTAATGGCTTTCGCTAATGCTTCTAGCTGGTAACTGCAAATAATGAGAACAAAAGAAATCTCTCACCGAACAAACAATGAAGGAGTGGATTTAACAAAAAGAAGAAAAGCAAAAAAGTAACCTTCTGGCAAATGGGAGAGCATCGGCAGATAGTTCGGTTTCGTTGATCTCCATGTTCGCTGGTTCCATAGCCTCTCCCTGCAACATTCAAAAAATTCACAGAGAGCGATCGAATGAAAGCAGAATAGCACAGAGAATGTATTTGCTGAGAAGAAGATTAGAGAATTGAAAAACTGTAATAAGAGTAGCAGAGAAATGAGAGAAATGATATCAGAATTTATATAGACAGACCCGTGAATTCGATAAGTACTGTATTCGTATTATCGTATATATAACTACTTCCAGGGGAAGTAGCTTCCGAGAGTAAATGAATGACGAAACCAAACTTAATTCGATTCTTTTCTTTCCTAATTTCTTATTTTATTATTGCAAAGAAAAGAATGGGAAAGCTCTTGTGGGCCCGTCCAGTTACTTAAAAACTTGAAAGTTGAAAGTGAAGGATATGATGTGTGTGAGTTATTGTTCTGACAAGTACAAGCTGCTTCGGCTCTGTACAACTCTTCATATTTCAACGTCGTCGCTGACCCCGACAAAAGACTTCACCGCCAAGTTTCTCTCTTAAAGTCGAATCAGCTCCCTCAACCTTTTCCATCTTCAGTTTTCTATCAATGAATTCATTCAAATAAAAAACGGTTTCAAAAACATCTAATTTCAGCTTTCAGTATACAATGTTTAAAATCAGTTTCCAAAAACTGGTCCATGCAAATTGTTATCTGTCATTTCCACTTTTCCAGCGCTAATGAGAAGTTATAATGCTTGACAATTCATTAATAATTGGATCCTTAACCTTCTTTCTTTATCTTCATTGGATTGGGTATTGGGTATTGGGAATTGTCAATAGCTGAAACAACGTTTGCTTATATACATACATATTACATACAGTAATATGAAACATCAGCCATATGCCTACCTCTTCATACTACATTCAATTATACAATTTAAGCATGTACCAACCCAACCTGAACTAGATCATAAAAATGTAATTACATGCTGAATTTTAATTAGCTACACTTGCAGCCACTTTCATAGTGTATTTATGTTTGAGGTAAGCTTTAATGTAAGGCTCCAAATCACCGTCCATTACAGAAGTGATATCTGATGTCTCATACCCTGTCCTTACATCCTTGACAAGTTTGTATGGATGGAACACATAGTTTCGTATCTGTTGGCCCCACTCGGCCTTCACTGACTCTCCTCGTATTTGCTTAATTTCTGATGCCCGTTGCTCCTCCGCTATCACTAACAACTTTGCTTTCAACCTGCTTAGAGCCTTGATTTTGTTTGCAAGCTGAGATCTCTCCTCTGCATTGTAGTCAACAAAAAGAGCTTATCACACGGCTTGCATCAGGCATTTATCAAAAAAATTCACAAATCCAAAATGGCAGCATATTATCCGAGAAAGAGTGGGATCAGAAAAAAAAAAGTGCACTTGCGAAAATAACAAGAACAAGCTCAACTGAGTACTTGAACAAGATATGTACAACTCCAAAAGTCACATCACGTGTCTAAATACAACATTGTAAACCCCCTGATAGCAGCCAAATATTTTCACATATTGAATGTTATCCAAGCCATGTGGTGATGTCTTCAATCAGATGAACCACAATACAAGTTGATAATTGAAATCATGGATACTAAAATATTTATTCAAAGATTAAATAAATAAATGGACTAAATTAAGGAATAATTTGATGCAATGAACAAAGAAATATCTTTCAATGGTGAAACTAACAAAGGAATCATGGGGATAAAAAAACCTGTGCAGCGAACAGTAACACCAGTAGGGATGTGAGTAATTCGGACGGCACTTTCAATTTTGTTCACATTCTGGCCTCCTTTCCCGCCTGCCCTCGAAAAACTTATCTCCAGGTCCTCTTCAGGTAGTTCAACTTTCAATGACTCCTCAGGTAGAAGAGGCATGATGTCAACACCAGAGAAGCTTGTCTACATGAACTTTAAGTTAGAATATACGTATACAATTAGATATATGTGAGAACTGTCCCTCCCTCTGTGTGTGTTTGTGGTGAAAACATAAGCCCCCCCCCCCCCCTCCCCTCCCAAGAGAGAGGGAGAAAGTACGAGAGAGAGAGAGAGGAAAAACTAATTAATTTTCATTTTTCTTTTCTCCCATTCTTTTTATCTCAACTCTAAAACATCTTTGTCCCTTCTTATTGTTCCCAACAGTATGGTGGCTCAAAATTACCCAAGGCTGTTCCACTTAACAATCTTGACAGGTGTCAACTCTCGCTTGTGCAATGCACTATGTCCTCTTAATTAGTATTTTATAATTAATGTTGAATAATTTACAGTTTCCCATAGCGTTCTTAGATACCTGGCGAAGACCTTTGGCATTAAAAGGAGACTGCCGAACAATGCGGTGTGTTCCTTTCTCCCCAGACAAATATCCATAAGCATAACGACCTTCAACTTCAATTGTTGCTGACTTAATTCCAGCTTCCTCTCCTGGGGATTTCTCAACCACTCGTGTCTTGTATCTCTGCTTTTCTCCCCACCTCACATACATCCTAAGTAACATTTCAGCCCAATCCTGCACTGAAAATTATCAAAGTTTTTATACAAGAACAACATAAACTATAACCTAACCCTCATGACTAATGAGCAGCCGTAATAAACTTTTACATGCAGGACTTCACAACATCTCTGTCCTTCTGGTGAATTAAGGGCGTATCACTATCAAAGCTAACCATCAACTTGGATGCAGGGGATACCCATATGAAAATGAACTTCACCTAACTTACCAACCATCAGAAACGTCATTCTCCCACCACTGCTAAACAACCAAGCAGAAGTTCAGGCAAAGATATCCAGTGGATGCTAATGACAAATTCAGTAATTGCTGAACATAGCTATACTAGCCCCATGCAGTATTCTCACAATGGTAACAAACCGGAGTAAGCTAAATTTGGCCAAGGATGAACCAAATAGCCATAAATGCATTGTGCTTGATTGAAATGGTCAGTTCTGGTCTCTATAAATGCATCTCACAGAATCTAACGTTTCCATCAAACTAACAAGAATAAAAAGAATTTTTTGCTATTGCTTGCACATATTATTCTAATTACCTGTGCATCAGTGCCTCCAGCACCAGCTGTAATGAAGATAACAGCACCTTCTTTGTCATAAGGCCCAGAAAGAAGTTGAGTTAACTCAAACCGATCCAATCCCTTGTTCACTTCCTTGATGATACTGGCAGCCTCTTCAAGAAGTCCATTATCTGTGGAGTCCATCTCTTCAGTTAGCTTGACTATTGTTTCGGCATCTTCAACCTGCATCCAATGTATTTTAATCATCAGATTAACAACTTTAAATATATTATCTTGAACAGGCAACCTGAGAAAAATGCTCTTTCTTAAGGGATTTCAGATTTCCATATGTCCATACAAGCCCAGCAAGAAGTATGTTTTCCACGGTAAAGCACCATAGGTAAAAAATTAATACATTCTTTTCTTCATTTTTTATCTTTTTTTTTTTAAATTTTGGAACCAAAAATCCATCTCAACCCCACCCCGCCAACTTACGTGGGCTATAAGCTAACTTTTCAAGTGCCCACCAATCAATGTCATTAAGTTATCTGAGAGTATGCACATGGCATTTCAGCATACTAAGTCATATTCATGACCTTAAAGAGTTTTACAAGGGTATCATAAGCAAAACGTCACCAAACCAGACGTTAACTGCAAATTTCAGAGGCCCTATTGCTTTTTTGCTTTCATTGAATAGGAACCTATCTTTGAAATAGACCTTTAAAGCCTTACGTCATGTTGGTTTATATTGTGAAAAGAAGTTTTGCCCCTTCCAATTTCATGCTGGTTCATTGATTACAAGTCTGAACATAAGGGTAAGTAGTTTTACAGAAAACTATGAATTCTTCATAGCAAAACTGCACAGTTCATAAATGATTACCACCCACCCCCTCCCCCTCTCCCTCCCTCCCTCTCCAAAAAAAAATGATGTGAAAACAATACTCCAAATAGTAAGAAATTTGGGAATTGACCTGTGATTTGAACTCATTAAGCAATTTTATCCTGTCTTTGACATCAGTGAGGGCTAAAAGGTTTTCTTGAGCCTTAGCTCGATCATCCCAAAAAGAGGTATCAGATGCTTTCAACTCCAAATCTGCAAGTTCTTGTTCTAACTGTTGCAGACAGGCAGAGGCTCTTATCTCTTTAACACGCTCTGCGGTAGTTTCTACATCTTTTCTTAAGAAATAGAAATCTGAGGGAGATAAAAAGAAATTACAACCCTGTAACCGATTGATGTGCAGATGCATTTAGTAATATCCTTAGACAAAACTCCAGGTTGCATGCCACAGTTTGCGTTTGAATAAAAAAATAAGTAAAAAGCGGCATAGAAGTGATATAGAAGCATTATGCTTTCATGGTAACGCATAGCAGCGGTACTGCAACTTAAGTTGGAATTTCATGCTCCAAAATATGCAGACAGTATCTCAATATAATACCACACCCGTTGAACATCAAAACAGACATGTGCCCGCACAGATAGAGTTCAGGGCCTTTAGGCATTGTCAACCGAACCTCTCAACTCTCAAGCACATGCTCAACCATAACATAAAGTTCAAAATACTCAAAACAGACCTTGCATTGCCCATTCTCTTGCTTCAGCGTTGACCCCCGCGCTTACTTGACTCTCGGGTGTCGCAAATAGAACTGAGTAAAATCAAGCATCAACTACATAAGCAATTTGGAATTCCTTCCCTGCACCGCACATAAATATAAAATCCTATACACAGAAAACGGAAAGATAGAACTGAGGCAATATAGCCTCGCGTAAATTATAGAATACCCATAAAGCTCCAAATGACAAGTGCGCAAATTAGAAAGCTTCAAAGAAACGCACCAGGAGGAGAAAGTCGAGAAGAGGTTGAAAGGTTTGTAGAGAAAGCAAATGTGTAGCATAAACGAGGAGAGGAAGTGGGCTTGTGTGGTAAGTGTGGTAGTTTACTGTTTGGAGGAGGTTTGGGAGATAAGATGGCTGTTGAGCTGCATAAAGGAGGTCTCAGATGACCCTCCATGGCTATGGCTTTGGCTTTCAGGCTTTTTGGATTTCCAACTTTCTAACCAGGATGCAAGTCAGTCGATTGGACGGTTGAGAGGCCAACAGAGCTCAATCCATTCAATTCGGGTTTGGGTCCTTTGGAACCAGACTCAACTTTCACTAATCGGTAGTCTGTTTGGATTATAGATTTCACAGTTTACTTTCACTAAGCGCTTACTTGACTCAGCTTTCCAAGTATTTTGACCCAAAAAACAAAAAAAAACCTAAGAAAAGTATAAATATGATATAATGAGTTAATAACTCACCAACCAAGAAAAGTAAAATATAAAACTAAATTACTAATATAATAGGCCTACAAATATGAAGGTATGGAATGAAAATTTTAAAGATACACATATTATTGCAAGAATGATATACATATCATCAAAAGCCATGCAGGTGCCAATGTTCATATGTTCACACATTCACACCTACTATCGATTGCTCGGCAACGTAGAGAAGTTAGTGAAGTTTTTTAAAACAAACTCACTTTTTTGCAACGCTCGTCGCTACTTTATTTACTTATTTTTTAAAATATATATCTTGATATTTGTAGAGCTATTATGTTAAGGTTTACTTTTAAAATTTTGGACAAAATGCTGACAAACTAGGTCTGAATGCTCGATACCAAATTATACAATGGCTACCAAACACACGGCACTATGTACGAATATTCACACTTAAATTGACATGTACATATGATATCATAATGGTACAAAATAAAATGCTTAAAGCTACAAATATTAGAAAATATGTTATAAGAAGGGTATTCATATATTCCTATATCTAAATGATTTTTGATAAGTACAAATTGAGCTGGTAAAATTGAGAATTTCAGCAAATAAAAAAAGAAGTTGGGATAATGAATTTTTAAATTCTTAGATATATTTAGAAGTAATTTGAATAATATTTACAGATTCATTTATTTGGGTCTGAATCTTATTTGAGCCCAGCTGATAGAAAAAGAAAAAAAAAGAATACTTGAGCCCAATAATAGTACATAATATGGGCTGAATTCAGAGCCCTTTGTCCGTCGGCCATTACATCAAAGCCCTAGGGACAATATGGGTAACAAAAAAGATTTAAATTAGGGTTGAAGCCCTTCAGCGTATATATTCTCGTTTCGATATCAAATTAAGTCTCCAAGGCCTTCTCAGAGAACTCGCAGCCTCAAGACCACACAAGCAAAATGGTACGTCTTGCTTCCTTAATTTATTGTATATTCCTTTGATCAAAATACGCCCTATTTTTTTCGGTTCCTGAAATTTTAAGAAAAAAATTGAATGGAGATCTTAGATAGGTTGTCAACCTGTTGTTATTGTGTGTGTGTTTTTTTGTTTTTTGTTTTTATCTTCTTAGATTTTGTATTTTGTCTCAGTATTATTTTGTTTATTTGTTTGTATGACTGCTTGACCCTAGAGCTTTTGTATTAGTTTGATTCCAACTAAACGTAGTACTCTGTATTGCATTCAGCTTTCTAAACCATGTAGTAGATTTTGAGCAAAAAATTTTCTTCCTCATGAGGTTTTTATAAGTAATTTTATTTTATTTTTTAACTTTGGGTACCTAAAGAGTGGTGTATATTGATCAGTTTCGAGAGCATTTGTGTATTTAGATTCTTAATTTTTTTGGGAGGTGATAGATAGAATAGATGGAGGAGAGAGAAGAGAACACAAATTTCAAAATAGAAACTAAAAATAATTTTAAATAGTTTTTAGTTCTAATTTTATGCAAGTCCTTTTCTATTTTCTCTTTGTTTGTTTGTTTGTTCCAACGTACTCCCCTCTCCTTCACGAAAAATCAGAAAAAAAAAAGAAAAAAATTATCAGATGGGCTTCAAATTTTTGGGTTTGTTTTGTGTATTGGAGCTTAGTTAGATTATAATATTTTTGGAGTAGGACTAAAGTCAGTGGTTCATGCAGTTATGAGTCTGGAAATGAACTGTCTATAATGACAATGTGTGATCCGTTTCATGTTTGCTTTTAATGCTCCAGACCATATATTTTTCCCAATGCTCCTAGTTTATATTAAACAGGTGTGCATGTTGTTTTCATATTGCTGGATCTTTGATCTCTGATTCTGAAAAAAGATACTATTTGTATTTATATGACTTGGACCAGAGGATAATATACTAGGTGTATGTTGGCTTTCAAAAGTCACAGAATATTGCACTTCTCATCTTTTTTTCTAAACATTATGGTAACAGTTGGATATGTAGTTTGAATCTGTTTTATATGAAGCATGTCTGGCAGTGGTTTGTGTATTACCTTTTGCTGGTGTTTTACCCATTGTTCTTGTATTTTTCTGTTAATATAGTTTTATCAATTCTGCTAAGAAGTTCATTGACACACTAATAATCTGTAATAATTTTGTTTCAAGTGATGGATAATTGATGTTAAAACATGTGACCATCCAATCATTCTTCAGACTTAAATTTGAGAATGCATATAATGTCTATACTTTGTCTCTCTTACAACAGCCGAAGCAAATCCACGAGATTAAGGATTTTCTTCTAACTGCGAGAAGGAAGGATGCACGCTCTGTCAAAATCAAGAGGAGCAAAGATGCAGTCAAGTTTAAGGTCCGATGCTCAAAGTACCTTTACACACTCTGCGTGTTTGATAATGAAAAAGCTGACAAGTTGAAGCAATCCCTCCCTCCAGGTATAGCTTTTGTTGTTAATTTGTGTCATTGAATTTTGGATGAAACCATGTACCCGCACCCATATGTCCCATGTCCCTTGTTTGTACTCGCACTTATACAATCTCTTGAATGAGTTTTTGTTGAGATGACTTTTGAGTTGGAGAACTTTCTTCTTATTAGTTTATAACCATGTTGTTTTGATTTTTTATTTTGTAGGTTTGAGCGTGCAGGATCTGTAAAGGATTTGGGTAGCTCCGCAAGTTCTAACGAATGGAATGATATCTTTTGATTTTTGAATTTTGGAAAGTTCATGCATTGATAGTACAATGTTGGTATTGGATGTTGTTATGTGTAGACTTGAGTTACTTTTTAATTTTTATGGATCCAGTGCTATTTGAAATTTTTGCTCCAGTTGGGTGATTAATTAAATAGCTTTTGGCTACTAGTTTAGGAAGAAATGAAAATGGAAACAAAGGCTACAAAACTTGAACCAAATCCAATGGTTGACATTCAAACATTTCAAATCCAAGTAAAGTGCATTACTTTTTGACCAAGGGACAAGTGACAAAACTATTGATAGTAATAATAACGCGTAAATCAACAAATACTGATGTTATTTTCATTAGAGTTGATTTGGGTTTTGGGAGAAATTGCGAGTGAAGCTTCGTAGTGTATGTTGATTTACCTCTCAGGTGCCCCAAAATTTCAAAAAGTACACTCTCGGATGCTTCAAAATTCTAAAAATAACAATATACCGGTGAATGCATGGAATGAAGTCAAGAATAAATTTATGGAAGTATCACTTCTTAGATGTATTTAGAAGTCATTTGAATAATATTTACAGATTCATTTATTGGGTCTGAATCTTATTTGAGCCCAGCTGTTAGAGAAAAAAAAAAAAAAAGAATACTTGAGCCCAATAATAGTACATTATATGGGCTAAATTTAGAGCCCTTGGTCCGTCGGCCATTACATCAAAGCCCTAGGACAATATGGGTAACAAAAAAGTTTTAAATTAGGGTTGAAGGCTTTCAGCTTATATATTCTCATTTCGATATCAAATCCAGTCTTCAAGTCCTTCTCAGAGAACTCGCAGCCTCAAGACCAAACAAGCAAAATGGTATGTCTTCGTCCTTAATTTATTGTATATTCCTTTGATCAAAATAAACCCTATTTTTCGGTTCTTGAAATTTTAAGAAGGAAATTGAATGGAGATCTTAGATAGGTTGTCAACCTATTGTTATTGTGTGTGTGTTTTTTGTTTTGTTTTTTTTTTTTAATCTTCTTAGNTTAGATAGGTTGTCAACCTATTGTTATTGTGTGTGTGTTTTTTGTTTTGTTTTTTTTTTTAATCTTGTTAGATTTTGTATTTTGTCTCAGTATTATTTTGTTTATTTGTTTGTGTGACTGCGTGACCCTAGAGCTTTTATATTAGTTTGATTCCAACTAAACGTAGTACTCTGTATTGCATTCAGCTTTCTAAACCATGTAGTAGATTTTGAGCAAAAATTTTTCTTCCTCATGAGGTTTTTCTAAGTATTTTTTTTTTTTTTTAACTTTGGGTATCTAAATAGTGGTGTATATTGATCAGTTTCGAGAGCATTTGTGTATTTAGATTTTTAATTTTTTTGGGAGGCGATAGATGGAGGAGACAGAAGATAACACAAATTTCAAAATAGAAACTAAAAATAATTTTATATAGTTTTTAGTTGTAATATTATCCAAGTCCTTTATTTTGTAGCTTAACTAGATGATAATATTTTTGGAGTAAATAAAGGAATTAAATATTATGAGACTGAACTCAGTGGTTCATGCAGTTATGAGTCTGGAGAATGAACTGTCTATAATGACAATGTGTGATGCGTTTCATCTTTGCTTTTGATGCTCCAGACCATATATTTTTCCCAATGCTCGTAGTTTATATTAAACAGGTGTGCATGTTGTTTTCATATTGCTGTATCTTTGATCTCTGGTTCAAAAAAATTATACTATTTGTATTTATATGACTTGAATCAGAGGATAATTTACTAGGTGTCTGTTGGCTTTCAAAAGTCACAGAATGTTGCACTTCTCATCCTTTTCTCCTAAACATTATCGAAACAGTTGGATATGTAGTTTGAATCTGTTTTATATGAAGCATTTCTGGCAGTGGTTTGTGTATTACTTTTTGTTGGTGTTTGACCATTGTTCTTGTATCTTTCTGCTAATATAGTTTTATCAACTCTTCTAAGAAGTTTATTGACACACTAATAATCTTGTACTAATTTTGTTTTAAGTGATGGATAATTGATGTTAAAACATGTGAACATCCGATCATTCTTCAAACTTAAATTTGAGATGCATATAATGTCTATACTTTGTCTATCTTGCAACAGCCGAAGCAAATCCACGAGATTAAGGATTTTCTTTTAACTGCGAGAAGGAAGGATGCACGCTCCGTCAAAATCAAGAGGAGCAAAGATGCAGTCAAGTTTAAGGTCCGATGCTCAAAGTACCTTTACACACTCTGCGTGTTTGATAATGAAAAAGCTGACAAGTTGAAGCAATCCCTCCCTCCAGGTATAGCTTTTCTTGTTAATTTGTGTCATTGAATTTTGGTGATGGTTTAGGCTACTCTCATTTGTGAATTTAGATGCATGAAACCATGTACTCGCACTCATATGTCCCATGTCTGTTGGCTAGAATGACCATCCTTGTTTGTACTCGCACTCATACAATCTCTTGAATGAGTTTTTGTTGAGATGACTTTTGAGTCAGAGAACTTTCTTCTTATTTAGTTATAACCATATTGTTTTGATCTTTTATTTTGTAGGTTTGAGCGTGCAGGATCTGTGAAGGATTTGGGTAGCTCCGCAAGTTATAACGAATGGAGTGATATCTTTTGATTTTTGAATTTTGGAAAGTTCATGCATTGATAGTACAATGTTTGTATTGGATGTTGTCACGTGTAGACTTGAGTTACTTTTTAGTTTTTATGGATCCAGTGCTGTTTGAAATTTTTGCTCCAGTTGGGTGATTAATTAAATAGCTTTTGGGTACTAGTTTAGGAAGAAATGAAAATGGTAACAAAGGCTACAAAACTTGAACCAGATCCAATGGTTGACATTCAAACATGGTTCAAATTCAAGTAAAGTGAATACTGTTGATAGTAATAATAACAATAATGTTATACTTATTACATTTTATACCATAATTTTATACTAATTTATGTAGTAATTTACATGGCATTCATATATTGAATAATAAAAAAATAAAAATAAAAATCTTAAAAATAAAAAAATATTTTGTTAGTATAATAATATTATATAAGATGGTATAATAAACATGATATAAAAATATGACAAAAATAGTATTATTGTAATAATGTGTAATTCAACAAATAGTGATTTTATTTTCATTATAGTTGAGTTGGATGTTGGCAGAAATTGCGAGTGAAGCTTCATAGTGTATGTTGATTTCACTCCTAGGTGCTCCAAAATTTCAAAAAATACAATCTCAGATTCTTCAAAATTCTAAAAATAACCATGTACCGGTGAATGGAATGAATGTCAAATGTCAAGAATAAATTAATGAAAGCAACACTTTGTTAAGCCCCGGAAAAAAAAAAAAAAAAAAAAANAAAAAAAAAAAAAAAAAAAAAAAAAAAAAAAAAAAAAAAAAAAAAAAAAAAAAAAAAAAAAAAAAAAAAACAGTATACGAAAGCAACATAATCAAAGAAATCTAGAAGATGGGTATCAACTATTGAGTATTCCTCGGGATATCCTTGTTAGATGCCATTATCATTCACTCTGTTCACACCGTTTGGCTTTGGCCTTTTATTATGTTGACTCTTGAGGGTTAAGATCACTTGCTTTCCCTCCAAACCCATCGCATTGAATTCGAGCCAACAACTCATGCCAAGTGTCATGCTTGACGGTTAGGTACAACTAGACTACTAGAATCGTCCAAGTAGATGAACACGTGCCTCGCTATGACTACGACTCCGAGTAATTGGATGATTGGATCAGTTACCATTATAATTCTTTCTTAGTTTTAAGTTTACCAAAAACCAAAAAGAATATAATTTTTTTCCTAATTTACCAAAAAAATTAAATCGGTTTTATTTCGCTTCCTTGTCTGAATTTATAAACAAAATGATTATTAAATTAATTTGTTGGTTAATAATGTTGAAATCTCTGCAACCCGTTCTATATCTGTTAAAAAAGAAAAATCATATAGTTATCAAAAGGTAAAATAAAATTCAATGAATTCAGCAAATTTGGCGCAAAAACAAAAAAAACAAGCGAATTGGGTGATAGATAGAAAACAAGTGAAAGTGCAAGGACCTAGTTGCAAATTGGGTGATTATAATCGATGTCTTGTGCTCATTCTGACTCTCTGCAAGTGCTTGAAACTTGTAAGGAGAAGGAGGTTCTGAGTTGCAACTGCCATTCCTGAGCAGTTTTGAAGCAAAGTTGGTGAGCAAAACAGCATTACCAGCCCAATTAAGCTGTGCAGAGGCGATTCCTTTTTTTGGTTGTGGGAGGGAGCCATGGTGCGGGGCCTGTGCTTCTGCCCCTGTTTCGACACCGACAACTGGCCTACGGAAAATTCTGGAAGCGACCTCGACCCGGTCCTTCTCGTCTCCGGAATCGGAGGCTCCATTCTACATTCCAGGAGGAAGAAGTTTGGGTTCGACACCCGGGTTTGGGTTCGGATCCTATTGGCTGACATGGAGTTCAAAAAGAAACTCTGGTCTGTCTATAATCCCCAAACAGGTTCGCTTCTCTCTCTCTCCCAAATACATAGTACATGCATCAGAGTCATATTCAAAGATGCAGAGTAATATTCCCATATTACATTGTTTGCTTGCTACCATGCAGAGTGATATTCAAATCGATTGGATATGCAAAGCTGCTCATCTATGACTATTTCGTTCAAAGTTTACTCTCTTCGTAAAGTTTTATTTTAAGAGTGTCGTAGATGGAAATGGAATATCTTGGTCTATCTATTTGACTTCAAGTTTCTTATGTCTGACATTATTCATGAATGAAACATGAAACTTGTGTTGGTTTGCTAAAATTGAATCATATAAGCTCTGTAAAACTTGTTATTCTGGGGAACTCACCGAATCATCTCCAATTTTGAATCCCATATCACTTTATAAGTTTTCCTCTGATGTTCTATTTTTGTAAATATTTGGCCTTTCACAAGTCTCTGTTTCTGTTTCTGTTTCCAGGTTATACAGAAACGCTGGACAAAGACACTGAAATTGTGGTCCCTGATGATGATTATGGGCTTTATGCAATCGATATTCTAGATCCGTCTGCGGTTAGAATAATACTTGTGTCCATATATTTCTACCACATTTAATGACTGTGAAGCTTCTTTGTTTTGGTGGACTTGGATTGATGAAAAGCATTGTAGCATGTAACTGTTTTTGCACCTTGAATGAATAATACAAACTTTATTTAGAAGCCTATTATTTTTAATTATCGATCAAAATCATATAGCACATTTTGTTCTGTGCATTGGCAGCACATTTCTCTTCTTATGCGGATCCTGTGATTGCACACCCAGTAGAAAACATTTAACTATCAATTCAGCTCATATACTTTTGCTTATTTACTTATTCTTTTTTCATTTTGAGAAAAGAACCTTTTACTGCCTCTTATTTATTTCTGATACTATTCGTAAAAAGATACTCTGATATTATATTTCTTCAATTTTCAGTTTGTGAAGTGCATACATTTGAACGAGGTATACCAATTTCATGATATGATTGATATGCTTGTGGGATGTGGGTATAAGAAGGGAACCACATTGTTTGGATATGGCTATGATTTCCGACAAAGCACTAGGTAATTTATTTTCAAGCAACCATTTCAGGTATTTAACAATCACAACAATGTCTGATAACTAATCTGAGAGAACCATGGTTATCATGTTGGCAGGACTGACAAGTTAATGGAAGGTCTAAAAGTGAAATTGGAAACTGCTTACAAGACTTCTGGGGGTAGAAAAGTAAATATAATTTCACATTCAATGGGTGGACTGCTAGTCATGTGCTTTATGTCACTCCATAATGATGTGCGCATACTTTCTCTTGGTGACTAGTTGAAGTTTATCACTTTTCATGGAATATATGCAGAAAATATAAACTTCTTGTCTCACAAGAGGCATGACCGATGATTTACATCGTTCATCGGCAGGTATTTTTGAAGTATGTGAGTAAATGGATTTGCATAGCTTGCCCTTTTCAAGGTATTTCCTTTATCCCATTTGTGTTCATGTTTGGACTACAAGATCTCTATTGTATATTTCAGCAATAGTTCTGGAAATCTGTGCATCGACTTTTCTCTGGTAGCCAAAAAACCATACGATATATTCCCTTTTGGCCTTTATGTAAACCCTCTATTTAAAGTGTCAGAAACAAAAAGTTCCCCAGACTGGAAGTTGAAGCATGTGGCTTTGCTGAAGCCCCTTCCCCCTCCCTCTCAGGCTCCTACCCATGAACAAAAAAATATTTTTGTCCAAATTTTTTATAGGAAAAGTTTCTATCTTTTAAGAAACACTTACAGGCTTTCACATCAGTTTAGGAGAGAGTCTTAGCCCATTGTTGGTTAGACCTCAAGAATTGATTTAACCCCAATTTTTTAAATTTGAGTAATCTCTTTAATAATTTTCCTGATGTCTTTGTCCTTGTACATTGATTATGAAATCCAATTTACAGGTGCGCCGGGATGCATCAATGATTCTCTTTTAACTGGATTGCAGTTTGTTGAAGGCCTTGCAAGCTACTTTTTTGTATCAAGGTGGACTATGCACCAGCTGGTAATACATTAAATTAAGCTTACCTGGCTTCATGAGTGTATCTAAACTTAATAAAGGAAAATCATGTGATCATCTTTCTTGGTAAACCATTTTCTCAAATGGAAGTATGCATGACATGATATGAATGTGTACTTATATATTAGTAACAATTATCAAATCCAAAAAAAAAAATCTAAATGGAAAATACATAAAGACTGAGTTTTCTTTTTGGCAAATTCTTAAAGAATGTGTGTCCTGGGTGACATTGTGAAATGAGTGTGGGATTTTCTTAGAGAAAGTTTGAGCTGAAGGGTGCAGTTCCTTTGAACACCATTAAAAATTGCACATGGTTCTTGCAGACTTGCAATATGTGTGTGGGGGTGACTAATGTAATTTCCATAATTATCTTTTTTGAGGGGGAGGTATATACCTCCTGCTATTTCGTAATAAATAGATTATAGTTAGCATTTTATCTGTAACAAGTGTTTGGCTACATTTTCCAGTTGTCACAGTGATATGTTGTGTAAGTTGTTTGCCGATGTTGTGAAAAACTAAACCTGAATATATTTGCTTTCACATATAGTTGGTTGAGTGTCCGTCGATCTATGAGATGATGGCAAATCCAAAATTTAATTGGAAAAAGCTGCCAGAAATTCAAGTTTGGAGGAAGCATTCTAAGGATGGGGAAACTTCTGTTGATTTGGAGTCCTATGGCCCAACTGAAAGTATCACTTTGTTTGAAGAAGCATTGAAACATAATGAGGTACCAACTTTCAGTTTTATCTGGCTAGGAAACTCCTAAGTTTTTAAAATTTATGTGTCAAAGCATCTGCTTGTGTCATTTTGGCTTGTCTTATCTATTTCTTACTGGCAATTATATCAGGGGGCCCTAATTGTGCTTGCTTCTGGTTTAACATTGAACTGTCTTTAGGAAAAAATTATTCACAATATAATTAGACCCCAGACCTATCAAAACTCAAACATTTTTTGTGGTTGATAAGGATTCACCGATCACTATGCTAGCACTTAATACAACTTTAGCAGTTGGGGGATAATAAATCTTTTACCAACATAACAAGAAAAATAATAAATTTAAGGCCCCGCTTCATCACCAAATGACTCAAATTGATGATTCAATATTCTAACACGCTAATCACATTGTCAATGCCAGTGGACAAGAGTTTATTCACTGGGTATTTTTCTGTTCACCTTTTCAGTCCCTAGCAAACAATAACCAGATTCCTGGGCCTGAAATTTTCCCATGTTTTGGGATGCAAGTGTAGTCTGAACTCTGGATTTTGTCTCACTGAACATGTCTAAATGTCTCATTATTACTTCTTTTCCCTCTTAACAAATAGCCTGAGCTTAAGTCATTCTCTTTCATTGCAGCTGACTTATGATGGTAAAACGGTAGCTTTACCATTTAACTTTACTATTCTCCGACGGGCTGCTGAGACTCGCCAAGTGTTCAACAATGGTAAACTACCAGATGGAGTCTGCTTCTATAACATTTATGGAACATCATTCGACACACCTTTTGATGTTCGGTATGTAAGAGATTTGTTGGATCGATGAATTTGGAATACTTTTCCAATCAAATTATGCAATTGTTAAGTTGGTAAGTGCATCTGACATATATATTGCTAATGCAGCTATGGTTCGAAGGCATCTCCAATTGAGGACTTGTCTGAAATATGCCATTCAATGGTCAGTTATCTACTGTTTGTGAAATCATGGATTTTCTTTAAGCCAATGCATGCCATTCTAACAGCCTAGATCCTCTGTCTACTTCCTTATTTATGGAAGGATAAATCCTTTGTCCTTTGATTTCTGATCTCCACGTCATCATTGATACCAACCATATCATAGTTAAACAGAGTTGTATTCTTGTATCTTTAAGCTTTATTTTTGAAAATTTGTAGTCCCATGTTGTCAAATATTATCCAGACTCTGAATTCCTAATCTGCTATGTTTTCAATCTCTAATTGTTCATATTTGTGTTTCCCATTTATCGTATTTTAAATATTATTAGACACATTACATGCCTTAAGCTTTGACTCTCATTTCCTGAACCTCTAACTTTATAATTAAGTCAGTAACTTCCATTTTCTGTTTACACACCTAGGAGATATTGTCCCTTCTGCTCGTTGATTATGCTCAAATAGACATGTTTCTGAATATGTACCTTGGCTGTTAATATCTTATGCCCTTTGTCCCATTTGTGATTTACATGATCTCTTTGTTCCAGCCTCAGTATTCTTATGTGGATGGAGATGAAACAGTTCCTGCTGAATCAGCAAAGGTGCCCTATCTGACCTTTCATATGATGCATCAGCATTCTTAGCTCAGTGTTACGTGAGAAAATATATGTTCTATCCAATAGTTCTTCTGAGCTTCATTTGCAAGTACTAGTGTTTACTACATTAGAGCGAATAAAACTCAAAGTCTCTTTCTTCCTATTGCACAGGCGGATGGATTTTCTGCAGTCGAAAGAGTAGCAATAGCTGCAAGACACCGGGAACTATTGCGTGACAAAAAAGTTTTTCGGTGTATTCAAAAGTGGTTGGGAGTTGAACAGAAGGGCAGCATACATTCCAAGACATCCAGAGTTGCAGATGCCTCTTCAAATAAGCGTGTGAATGTGTGAATCCTTTTCTGCTTGAAAAGGGACATTTCGTTCACATATTTATGTTTAAATTTTATGACCATGAAAGCATCATAAACTAGACATGAGTTCCTTATTCCTGGATCGTACCTGTTATTTCATTGTATAGTCGTGGTGAACTGAGCGTGTTTTGTTTAATTGTGCGTTGTAGTGAATAATACTTTGGCCCTTATATCAATTTGGTACCCAAATTATAATTTGTCCCACTTTGATACTCAAATTTTTGTTTTGACCAATTTAGTATATAATATGACTTCCGTGGAATAATACTAACATACTTGTCTACGGTTAATTTAGTCTTTGATCAACATATGGCTACCCACCATAACCCAAGGGCTTTAGGGGTGAGCTAAATAACTTATCGCCCACATGGCTTAATTTTTCTCATACAAACAATCAATCACTTTAGTGCTCAGCTTTATAATGTTCGACACAATTAATTTTATATATTTATTTACGATAATATATTTTTGTCCTTTACAAGAAGGATTGTTTGACAAATATCACATTATACATTAAATTAAGATAAAATAAAATTTTCGGATGAAATTAAAACAAATAATAATTTAGGAGACTATGGGTAAAATTCAGGTACTAAAATTGAAGGACTTCTGGCACCAGAATTAAAACAAGAATTTTTTTTTTTTGGTCCTAAACAGGTTCAAACATTGCTCAACTGTCGGTACTGTGGAGTCTGGAGTAGGCGTGATTTCCTCGAACTTTTCTATTTCTCTCTCGAGTGGCACCGACAGGCAACTTCAAATTTCCGCCATCACCGCTCCGCCGGCCCACGTGTCTCTCCCTCTGTGTCACAAATGGATTTCCCTTTTGGCAATTTTTCCTAAAATCCGTGTCTTTTTGTTTGAACTCAAAACTACTGCCTAGTACTCTGCTGCTGCTACTGCTGCAGCCTCACTGTGACCCAACTTCTCACCCTCTCTCTCTCTACGCGTTTAGAGAGTGACCCAGAAACCCAAAAACATACCCATTGCTATTATTTCTAAGAGCGACTGTGTAAGAGATCGAAAGGTTACTGCTTTGTAGCCGTAAAATGTTAAATTTCTTAGTAAGGAAAGACGTTAGGAAGATTCTCAAGCGCAAGGATAGTGATGCTGGTGAAAGAGGTAGTTTTTGCTTCTACTAATGCCAATATTACTGCTACCTCTTTTTAAAAATAAATAAATAAATTATTTTGGGACTTTTCTTTCTCATTTGGGCCATTTGGGTAAATGGGTTTTGCATTTAATAAGCTTAATTTCACAATTTTAGTTGATTAGGCATAGCTATGAATGGTCTCTTGGTTTGGTTGATCTGGGTGACAAAGACTTGTCTTTGGGTGATTCATAGTATGAAACAATTAAAGAATATTTCAGTTCAGTAGCTTGTTTTATGGGAAATTTTGTGCCTTGCGTTTCTGGGAGTCATTTATTGAATTCACTTTTGGGGGTTAACAACTTGCATGCAAGTTTTGCTAATTTCTGGTTTTCTTTTTATTGCTAGTTTTAATAGCTGTTTACTTATTTATTACATTGACCGATTTGCATGAGAAATAATAAGCTAGTTTTGGAGAAATAAGATTTTTTTGGCTGGAGAAATAATAAGCTAGTTTTGCAGACCATAAAAACTCTTTTTTTTTTTTTTTAATATTTCTTTTATGCAAAGAGATTTTCTTTTGGGTTTGAAAAGAAAATATAGATTGGTTTTTCTTTGCGGACATTTAAAATATTTTTTCCTTTTTCTTTTCATGAGTTCACAATTTATGGTAAATATATTTCTGCAATTTCTTTCTAATTTACATTATCCGTTTTTGGTCTTAAGGAATTTATTTCTCACTGAGTTGGAAATATGTATGCATATGGGTGTTTATTGTGAGCATCATATACTACATATGCACAGCAAAAGCGTTAATTTATGATGAGACATGTATGGATTGACATTTGTCATACTTCATGAGGACATTGAGTAGTTCTGTCACAAAAGTTAATGCTATCATATTTTGATTACTAATGAGTGAGGCCTAAACCCAAGTACAATGGACCTGAAGGGGTTCATGTCATGCTATGATTCTTTCCTTGTAAGAAAAAACTCTACTGTTCATGATATTTCCAACTTTAGTCTGTGATATGATATGGTGATCTCATATGGTATTGTTTTAAATTCAAATAGTTATCACTTTTTCCATAAGTTTGTTTGTCCTGTGACAATGCAAAATATCTCATCATTGATATAATGAGGTTGGAGTGTTACTCCTGTTTTCTTTATTCTGTACCAAAAGTTGGATAACCAATGGTTTCTTCAAGGTTTGATTCTGTATAATAGATTTCTCAACATTGGTTTCTGAGGTGATCTAATCCCATCTTTATCAAAGTCTTTTATTCATGTACTGCAATGTACTTGCTTTCTCACTGTCTTTGATTTAGGTGATAGAGTCGTAGTGACTTTTTTCAGGTTGCATCATATCAATAAAATAGGCTTGTAGATCTTTTGGAAAGGTGAATTAAATACACGTTGAGCAAACCATGTAATGTATAACTGTATAAAAATAGTCATGGATCTGCAAAATGTTGCTCATTGATATCATTTAATTTTTTTTTCCATCTTTATTGTTCATCAACTCAGGAAGAGCCCTAGAAGACTTGCGAGCCTCTCTATTTAATAAGTTTCGTTCATCTGAAGGTGCAAAGTGTCAACAGCAACAACTATGTGGCCCTGCTACTGCTCTTACATTCAATTTTGTAGTTGCTGTTGGTATTATTTTTGTTAACAAATTGGTTTGTATCCTGAACTTTCTACATCTTTAATCTATTCGTATTTTGTCTGACTGGATTTTAAAATAGCACATTTCCAGCTGGTAACCTGTCTGGCTTGTGTGTCTTCAGGTGCTCAAAGTTGTTGGGTTCCAGTTTCCTATATTTCTCACTTTTATCCACTATGTCATAAGCTGGTTATTGATGGCCATTCTAAAGGCTCTGTCTATCCTCCCTGCATCTCCCCCAAAATCAGCCCGCTTATCTACATTATTTACTCTTGGCTTTGTTATGGCTCTTTCTACTGGCCTTGCGAATGTTAGCTTGAAGTACAATAGGTGGGATATTTCATTTATATCTTTTCATAATTAAATAAATTTTTTTCGGCATTGAGTTTAATGGCTATTTCTTCAGTGTGGGTTTTTATCAGATGTCTAAGATTGCAGTTACGCCATCAATTGTTCTCGCAGAATTTTTATTGTACAATAAGAGGGTTTCTTTCTCCAAGGTAACTGCTCCTTTTGGCCCAAGTGTCTTGTCCATATGCAAATAAAATGTAGTTTTATATTCTTGCTATGGCGGGCTGAGTTACTGCTATAGTAGAATAGAAATATTTGAGATAATTCATGTCTACTTTTTTTTGGTAACAATTATATTTACCCTAATAATAATTATATTTAACAGATTCTTCTTTCTGTTCTCTAACTCCTTAATAAGAAATCTTTCAGGTCCTAGCACTTACAGTAGTATCCATTGGCGTTGCTGTGGCTACAGTAACTGATCTGCAATTCCATCTCTTCGGTGCTTGTATAGCATTAGCATGGATAATACCAAGTGCAGTCAACAAGATTCTTTGGTCTAGTCTACAACAGCAGGAGAACTGGACAGCCTTGGCGTAAGTGATGCTTCTTTTGGAACTCCTCAGTTTCTATTGGGATCTAACTGAAAGAATCTATGTTTACATCTTAACTAAACTGCAAGTCATTGAACAGGTTAATGTGGAAGACAACACCAATCACCTTATTTTTTCTCGTTGCACTGATACCCTGGTTAGATCCACCTGGTGCCCTCTCCTTTAATTGGAACTTCAATAACACCTTGGCAATTCTCATGTCAGCTATTCTTGGTTTCTTGCTTCAGTGGTCAGGTGCTCTAGCACTTGGGTATGTGATATCTGTTTGTTCTTTTTTATTATCCTATGTCTTCTCCTGCTTGGTTCCAATTTTTCTGATACAAGAGTTTTGACCTCCAATGTTATTGGTTTAGGGTTTACATAGGTCAGTAGAAAAACATGGGAACTTTGAAGAAAATGTAAAAATTAGTCAACGTGGTACACTATTAGAAATGAACTTTTATATATAGAAATAAGATCCTTAAAAAGGGCCTATTTTCGTAGCGATTAGATTAGATAAGGATAGCTGAAACTCATTGAGATGAAAAGTATGGCTACTTCAATTCTAGCTGTACTGCCTTTCACATCCGTTGAATCTCTCCCTCTCCTCTCCCTCTCTCTGTATTCTCATTTTCTCACCCTGCCATGCTTTTATTTTAGCTTATTTGTTGGAGAGGGAAAACTTGAGATTATTACTTCAAAATTCCAATGCTGGAAATGAGAATTCATCACCTCTCAAATTGATAAAAAAGAAAGATAAATTGTCATTTTGTGGAGCATCTTCCCTATTTCCTTTTACTTGAATAATTATTTATAAGAATCCCTCTCAAGTTATTCACTCAACCATTTTTGTTACAAACCCAAGATATTTAGATTTGAATACAGAAAATAGCTTCCAAGAAATTTTTTTTTCCAAGTTCAAATCTATGATGCAGGCTAAAGAGTTTGACTGATTATTATTGGCTTTCTGTTTTATTTTTATACAACTGTGTCCATTATTGTACTTGTAGATGCAAAGAATTTAGTGCTTAATCATGTATTATGATGTGCATTGTACAGTCTATCTATGCATTGTCTCATTTGTATTTGATTTTGGGGTCATGTGGCACCTCATGGCTATCAAATCAGCCAAGATACCACCTTGTTTGCAACATTGCACTTATACAATACAGCATAGTAACAAGGAGCAACATTTTTAAAGAGAGCAAACTGTAGCTGATAGATAGGCAACAATTGAAGGAGGCTACTTTTATTCGTTCTAGACAACTAACAATAATTTATAACTAGGGGGAGGATTAAGCAACACAGGCCAATATGCTGCCACAATAACTAGAATTACCTGTAGGTACAGGATTGACACAAAAACACTGGGCTAGCAGCCATGGGCGAGGCAGTGGGCCTAACACACTTTGGCTTATTACCACTATGTTAAATAACTAGCAACATCCGATCTAATAATAACTACTTCAAACATGTCGGGACATTAGATGATGGTTGAATTATTGTATCTAGCTGTAATTTACCTTGAAGACTATTATACATATGCTTCACACTTGTTCATCACAAATTCTATTTTACTTTGTGAGTTAATAGCTTGTAAAATCTTATTTCGGTTCTCTTCTCATATATGTTTTTGTTTCATCTTTCTATTAATTGACAGGGCTACATCTGCAGTCACACATGTTGTTCTCGGTCAATTTAAAACATGTGTTATTCTTCTTGGAAACTATTACCTCTTTAGCTCCAATCCAGGCACGACCAGTATTGGTGGGGCTTTCACAGCCATAGCTGGAATGTCCATTTACACTTACCTTAATTTGAAGCAGCAATCAAGTAAAACTTCCCCACGACAAGCCTCTTTGTTGCCAAAATCTAAACTGAGTAAAGAAAATGGCAATATCCATGATGGAAATTATGGTGCCGAATCTGTCTAACACAATTACTCAGGTTAGGTACATGGGAAGATCTAACTCATCACTAACTTGGGCATTGTTTCATTTGTTTGTCCTTAGCTTAAAATTTTTTGATTCTGATTTTAAAGTTAGAGCTCAATCCACGCTAACTGTGATTAGCATTGGGTGTTAGTTTATTTGGCAGCACCTGCTCCAAGGGAACCTTTTGTAGATTTTGTTTAGTGCTTCAGTTTGTATATATATATATAAAGATTTTCTCTAGCACTTTGTATATATATATATAAAGATTTTCTCTAGCACTTTGGAGGATTTTGGTCGCCAATTTTTTATAACAGCCGAGTATTCAGTAGTGAATTTTTTATAACAGTCAAGAGCTCGGCACCACTTCCTTTGCCAATTTTTGAGGGTACTTTTAAAAGTTTCACTCTATACCTTTCTAGATTTTCTAGATTATAGAATGAGACTTGTGGAAGTTGAATGTTAGTTTTTTAATTCTTGGATTTTCGGTTCACTCCGTTTACAGCCATTTGAGCTTATTGAACCTCTTTGTAACTAGCATCTTCTTCGCCAAAAGCAGTGGACGGCATTTTTAGCACTTTCCTGTGATTTAAATTTAATTGTGTTGTTGTAGCATTTTACTGGAATAAGGGTTAGATTGCCAATATCTACCTAGTATTAATTTTCTACTGTACGACCCCCTTTTATTTTGGTTGCATGGGGCCAGAGGCCCAACAAGACTAAACCACGAACAAATCTGGCTTGGAAGCCCAGTCTTTACTCAGTATCTTTGAATGTTTTAAAAATGATTAAAATATTATTTTTAGGTGCAGGGAGATAAACTACGAGTGTAGTAGCTGCCTTTCTTAGCCCTATTTTTTTTCTGATTAATAATTTATTTTTCCAAAATTATTTTATAGTTTCTGTAGCAATTTGGTCAACACTTCTACCCAAATCTGGTGCATATTCATCCAATTTATAAGTGTGTGATTTGACCTAGTCATTATGTAAGAATAACACAAAGTTCAACAAATTTATTTATTAAACTTTGTTGAATGATGATTTGTGGTTGAATAAAGTTTGGTGTGTACAGCAGTGAATTGTATCTAAAATTGAAGAGTCTAATGTACAATGGACCAAACTTTCCTCGTATAATGTAGTGTACACCTTTCATTCATTCAGAAACCCAGACATATTTGATTTGCTGAAGTTGTGATTCTGAACCTTGGAAATTGGAACTCATTAGTATACAATTATTACTGCTAGATTGATTCTCACGCACACAAACACAGACCCACAGAGAGAAACCCACAAGAGACTACTCAGAGAGAGAGAGACACACACACACACATCCACATCCACATATTCACATGGGCCACAGCTTTTGGTGCACTTAATGCATGGTGTCCACTCTAGGGTTTACAGGAACTGCTTAACTCTGTTTGTTTATTGCAGAGATGTCTCAGAGATGACAGGAACTTAAGAACACCTTCATGTGCACTTCTAATTTCAATTTAAATAACACTAAAATAGACACTCGCTTGGCTGCCCACGTGAGAAAGCAATATATATTACACTATAATATTAATCAAGCAATTTCAATAATAATATTGATAATATCAAACAAATATTAATATAATTTTCCTAGTCTAACTTAGCTTTCACGATCTTAATAATTTTCCATAGAACCTATTCCTAAATAGTAATAGTTATTGTCTATTCAAAGTGCTGGCTGGATCACCTTGATGTGATACCAAGAAACTAAACACATGTATTGTTTTGAATCTTTTGATCTAATCTAATGTTTGTAGGACAAACAAAGGACCCCATCCTTCCTATAAGCATTTGGCCCTTGCCCACGATGCATACATGATGAAACTTCATAATTATGGAGGTTTGCAACTTTGCAAGCATGAGCAATGTTAGTGTAGGTTAAGCATCAGTCATTTGAGCAACTTTGAATGGAATTGCAGGGCAAACTTGCGAGTCAATCATGTAGGGGAAAATGATTAATAAACTTCAAATTAGATCTATATAAATTGGATGGGATGAATCTATAAAGCCAATTCCTCAGAGTTATTAAAACGAAGGTTTTGGAAGATAGTAATATGCATGCATGATGCATCATATCATTAATTGCATATGTCAGTCTGATAAGATAATGCAGAATTCAAGGGACATGAATGCAGATTATATATGGTTTGCAATACAAAATACTTTTGTCTACCGGACGTATTAATAATATTATAAACAAACAAACATCAAATCTGTCTTCGATCAACTGCAATTATATAAAGAATAATGTAATGTGAATCCAAATGTAATTGTCACTCTGCAGGAGCAGCCCCTTTTTGATCTGTAGGGTCACATGCTTCAACCGCTAGAATATAGACCAATTAAGACTGCACAAAGCCATGCTTTTTTAAAAAGGTAAGATTTGGAACTATGCATTTGAAGCTAGCTAGCTAGACGTACCTGCCATTGATTACTAATTTTTCAATTCAAACATTCACATGCAAAGTAATTAATTATAAAGTCGGCCCAATATTTAGCACCAAATCTTAGCCAACATCATCTCTCTCTCTCTCTCTATATATATATATATATATATATATATCTCTCTCTCTCTCTTCCTATTTAAAAGAATGAGGCAACAATTACATCACTTGAGTCACCCCAATTCTTGATATATGATCAGGACACATAAAAACTTTTAATTGCAACTTTGCAAGTAGAGATATCACTCTGACTCTGATTAGATCATGAGTCATGAGGCAGGAACATCTCAAAGATTCCCCTTTGATTCCATTTATTCAAAGAAAAATACTTCATTAGATGTCTACAGAGACATCTGTGGAGGTTATAATTTGATGGGAGTGTGTTGGGTGAGTAAGTGTTGTTAGTATATGAGTCCCACTCTGTTAGCTTTACTGATATATTGAGTTTGTTAGGATGGTTAAGCCTAGGACTTCTATACAGTCTAAGACTCAATGTGTAATTGTTACAGAAGCTAATCAATACTATATATGTAGGCTCTTTCGATCGGTTCTCTCTCTCTCTCTCTCTCAAGCCATGAATTAATAAATGTGAGACTCATGAACATAAACATTATTTATATATATATATATTATGTTGTTAAATTGTTAGTTTGAATCACTAATCAAAGAGATTTTTAATTAAATGTATAATTCGAATTTGCAATGTTCAGACCTACCTATAATCAGAAGGATCGGCAGACCCAATTTTTGAGATAAATATAGGTTTCAATTCTACCATATATTTAGCTATACAACTAAACTAAACAATAGAATTGAGACCTATTTTATAAGTATTCATGAAACCCGGCTATTGAAACCCATTAGAAAACTATTAATTTGCTAGTAGTCGTTCCCCAACTTGCTTTCTTTCTTTTTTTCAATATTTGAGGGTAACACATGATCTGATCCCAAGCATATATAAATGTGTCAGCAGTATGCTAGAACCTCAGCAATAAGTCAATGATATTTCTCAGAAACATCAAAACAGAATCTTCAATTTGCTGATCCAAACCCCAACAAATAAAAAAACATAAACAAAATGAAGTTAGATCGGAGTATATTGTTAATTACCTGGATTTAGGGTCAAAGTTAAGCAAAGAGCTACAATGATCGATATTGGTGTAACAAATATCAAATTAATACACATATAAATTTGCACCCAAGAAAACAAAAGGTAAAAATTGAACTCATCTCTAACTTTCTAAGATCTATTCTATTACTTAATTTCTATATCTAATATAATACTAACATGAAGGAGCAAAAATATTGAAGGCTACTATATCAAGGCTCAATTTCTCACATGCAGATCGAGGATCAAATATGATATATGTAATTTCATTGCTGAGCACTGAATCCAATGGCATGCATATGATTTTGATCTTTTAAAGATATTTCATGATCCATCCATCCACCTAAGCCTGACTTGGATATACATTACGTAGCATATATTTCTTCTTCTGCCTTCATAAACTAGAGCCCAAGAAGAACATAGTAGAGTATTGTTATGGGCAAGGCAACTAGCATTCCAAAAATGACCCTGCAATAATTGCAATGCCATAATCAAGTCAGAGTCCCTTTTGTCATCTTCTTTATATATATATATATATATATATATGGCCACCTTCTAATGAGGGATCCCTCATATATATAATATTCTCTTATTATATATTAAACATATTATGTTATGAGATAGTAAATCGAAATCAAACATTTACATACAATTAACAAGAATTAATAACTCAAATTTAGTTTGACAACCTAATATGTAATAATGTTTAGTAATTGAAAATTTCCACTTTTGATACCTTTATTGGTAAATTATTTGAGGCGGTTTTTTTTTACATTAAAGAAAAAGCTTACGCAGTGCTAAGTATGTCTGCGTGGACATTGTATTCCTTGGCAAATACAAAAGGAACAATCCCTTGAGGAAGAGCAGCCTGCAAAAAACAAAAACATAAAAATTACTTTTTTAAGCAGTAGTTAATTAATTACATATATATCTAGTTACATTGTCTTAATTAATCTTAATTAACTTAGGATTTAAAGAGTAGGGTATAGTTAGATGGTGAACCTGAACTATTGCAACATGCAAAAGAACTCCACGAAGACCAATAGCAATGGAGGTTGCAGCAATCACTGCTGGGCCTGTCAAGAACCTAACAGCCATTGAAAATGTTGCCACAGATTTTCCACAAGCTATGATCTTTGGTTGTAAAGCCATGAATAATCCTGAGAAAAAAGAAGTGATAATGGACGGATTCAAACATTAATTAAGAAGCAAATTAAATATTTCATTTGGATATATATATAGTACACTTTTATATGTTAATTTTAGGTCAATGAGTCAAATGAAGATGAGTACGTACCCAGACTGAACATAGCCATTCCCAAGCCAGCGTCAGATAATATTGATATGGATCCACTTACAATGGATGGCATCTTGATGTGCCACCTGCCAGTACGTACATTGAATTAATATCAATTTTAGTTAATCTGTTGTTAATTGGTAACATTTACTAATTTAACATATCTCAATGGAAATATTTATACCATATATACTCATTTTCTCATTTATTGATCAAATCCATCTCTTGTCAAAGTAAAATTTACATGCGTGATTCATTACTATAAAAGAAGGAGAGAGAGAGAGAGAGAGAGAGAGAGAGAGAGAGAGAGAGAGAGAGAGANTACTATAAAAGAAGGAGAGAGAGAGAGAGAGAGAGAGAGAGAGTACTTGTATGATATGAGAGACCATGCCACACCAAGAAGGCTTGAGTAAGTGTTGGGGTTTCGAATGAGCTTCCTCCAGACCATGATGAGTATAAGCCTAGTCATGACACTTGCAGGAGGCATTTGGTGCTTCTTTGGCACTCCTCCTTCCATGTCCACCTTCTTCTGACATGAACTGCTGTACGGAGACACACTTGCTGGAAACTTGTTTCCTTCTTCGATTTCAAGCTCCCTATCTTCACTCATTTTCCTTCCAGGACTCATGTTCTCAATTAATTCATGCATGCCTGCATAAAATATATATATAAACCAAATAATTTAATCAAATTTGATTCATTCTAATCTTATTTGTTTATAACAAGTTTTTGAACCAACAAAGTAAAATATTAACAGACACAATCATTTAATGAAAAAATTCAATGCCTACAATATCTGCTCACCTTTTGAAGTAACAGTTTCCTGATGAAGAGGCACAGCCTTGGAAGGATCGATGGCCCCAAAGTCAGTGGAGGCAGCTCGATTAACTGCATGGCTCAGATTCCCTTCCGAAACTGGCGAAGCACTAGAACTCCAAACAAACATATGAAGCTCCTTGTTAGGCGCCACAGCACCACCACTGCTGGCGCCGCCGCCACCACCACCACTACCACTATCTTTCTTCTTTGGGCCACCACTAGTAGACCCGGAAAACATGGGATTGGGAGGCGGGTATGAACCCAGAGCAGCATTAAAAAGCTCCCCACTCATACTCCTAGCCCCCCTTTTCTTGTTGCTTATCTTCAACATCTCCTCATCAAAATTGGAAGTTCTTGGCGTTGCTCCTTTGGAAGACTGCAGAGAATAAACATCAGCAAAACCCCCTTGAAAACTGTTTGTGTATCCATGTTTGGGACTGGGAGCCTTGCTGGCATTAAACATGGCGTAGAAATCGGTCTGGTTGAAGCTGGAAGCCCTCGGGGTGGGTTCTCGGGAGGATTGCACGGAGTAGATCTCCACCCCGGTGAGATTCGAGGCTCGGGGAGTCAATGAAGTCAGAGAATTCAACCCATGTGACTTGTTGAATGAGGACACCATAGATGACGCAGCTGATCGTTTCACCACCACGTGGAGCTTCCCATCTTCTCCAATCTCCGCGTCAGTCTGCAACGGCTCACGTCCGTTGAGTGAGATCACGTCGGAGTCCACTCGGAACGAGGTGATGGACCCCGCGGTCTCCGGGAACTGCTCGCTAATGAGGAGCTTGGCTCCTCTGTACTCAAACATGAAGAGCATGAGCGTGTACCAAATCACGCTCTGGAGTACTACTATTTGGACCATGAGATTGCCCGAGAAGTCGCCATACATGGCCTTTAGGAGCGGGATGCCCATGACGAGGGTGTTGGGGAGGGTGGAGAGAGAGAAGAGGGTGATCATCCACTCAATGCTTCCACGCTTGGAGAAGGTTTGCCAGAGAAATAGAGCCGTCAGAATGATCACCTTTTGAAGAGAGTCCGCCGCGATGAACTGATAGTCCATTGCGTACGGGTCATTGGAGGAGATGAAGTGGAAAGAGAGTAATGGAACGGCGAAAACAGCCACGAAACGGTTGATCCCGGAACACTGGTCCGGTGTGAAAATCTTCCACCACCGCACTGAGCCGTAGGCTAAGATCATGGCCACATAGAGTGGCACAATGGCTGCAAGAACATCATATATGTCCTTGCCTGTAATCATGGTGAAGGAGATCGATGTTGATTAAGCTGGAAAGTTTTTAGAAGAAACGTTTCTGACTGTTTTCATGAGGGGATGAGAAAGAGAGAGATAGGGAAGAAGAGGGAAATGGTTATTTGTATGCCCTCTCTTATAGTTATAGAGAGGCTGATAACAAAACTTGAATGAGTGATAGATTAACGCGTTTCTACGCATTCATACTACACCTACTTGCATATTGGTGATAGTAGGCCAAATAAGGAAGATGCACAAATTAGCAACCTCGACAAGAAACACAGAACAAATGATTTTTAAATGAGAACCTGTCTGAGTGTGGACAGAGAAAAGAGTGGCAGTGGCAGAGTGTGCTGACCGCAATAACAAACGGAACAATATTTTTACACGCAAGTTTGTGTACAAAAATCTGTGCTAGCTGCTAATGTTTTATTTTATAAAAGTTTATAGGGGTTTTGAGCTAAATGGGAATGGATGGGTTGGATTATAGAGGAGGTGTCAGGTGTGTGTTTTGCTGTAAGAGAGAAGCCCTTACTAATTAAGCGCCACTGTAGTCGTTGAAGCACATGTTTTGGGCATCAATTTGCAGTGATCTGCGGTAGCAGAAAGGATCTTCTGTCTGGATTTTGCTTCTATATATGCATTTACCATGTTTGCCATTTCAGCATTTAAAGTAATCTTGGCCACCCAATTGATCTAATGGCCTTGGATATTTCATATCAACATAATAAACAAGAAGAAAAAGAAGGAAATCAAATAGAAAAGGAAGAGATAGCAAGAGATATATGTTACACTAATCGTAATCTGATTAGTTTTTCTTCTTCCATAACAGAAAAATATACCGTTGACATTGTTTAGTTGCTGGAATTGGATCACAAATTATGTATTGTTTTGTTTCAACATACTTGTAACAGTACTACCAAGCATTAAGACACTCAAGTCGCCAACCCAACTTGAGACCGCTGACCCAAAGGCCCAAGAGCAACTAGCCTGGCCCATCCTCGACCTCAAATGCTCGCCTCAGAAAGCCCAATGATTGGGCTAGTGAGCCCAAGTCTCAAACAAGCAACCCACATCCACCTGGACCAAGAAGAACTTACCACATCATCAACCCGGGTCACCACGTGGACCCGACCAAGAGGGTTCGCAACCAAACTGTACTCCTTCGGGTCGGTCAACCACCACGTGGCAACAGTGGGTTGATACACTTGTCCTTTTAGCTACTTGTTAGAGATCTCATTTATGGCCGTGTCACCACTAATCAGGTATGGGTAGACTGTAGACAGATAAGTGGCACTCACTTCCTACCATTAACTGACTGATAGAGGTAGTTCTACGTCCATGCATGAGTCCCGTACGCATGAAGGAGTCCAACCCACAAGAAAACTCTAAACCCTAGATGGCTATAATGGACTTCAGTAAAGGATTATATTGGACTGATCTTAATCGGTCCCCAATTGAGTTATGCACTGGAGACAATTTCTTAAATAGGGCTGCGCATATTATTTGAGATTGTATCAAACACGTGACACGACTGCTCTAATAAAGAATCTATTTGCAAAAGATCATATATATAATTTCATTTTTGAACACTTAATCAATTATCATGCATATGGTTTTGATCGATCTTTTAAAGACATTTTGTAATCCATCTATTTATGTCAATTACGACACAAATATGTACAAAATTATTGGTGTTTGGGTCAAGTCCATAACAGATGACATGATAATAACACGCAAATTAATGGATCAGATATATCTTTTACAAAACACGATAATTAACAGCTTAAAGCTTTGTTTGTACGTAAAACACGATAAATTAATGGATAGGGTTTAAATTTGTATATTTAGACATAATAAGTTAACTAGTCGGATTGAATTTAGCATAATTTCATATGATACGAACACCATTAAAACACAACAAGCGCGTTGTCAGCTCTATATTTATCCACGCATAAGACTGACTTAAATATACATTAGTATATATATGTTTTCTTCTGCCTTAATTTTTTCTCAAAAACTAGAGCCCAAGAAGAACATAGTAGAGTATTGCTACGGGTAAAGCAACCAGCATCCCAAAAATGACCCTGCCATAATTGCAACACCAAAATACAAGTTAGAGTCCTTCTTGGTCATCGAATTTTGATGGGTGGGTAATAAATTTTTTATCATATATTTAATATATTATGTTGTAGAATGTAAATCAGAACCAGATATTAAAAACTATTTTACTTCAACAATATATGGATCGGATTAACAATTTAACAACCTAATTAAAATGCCAGAATGTAGTACTCCTAGAACATTTTGGCTTTTTAAAACCGTTATTGGGAAAGAAAAAATTGGGTTTTTTGACTGAAAAAGAAAAAGAAAAAAGAAACTTACGCTGTGCTAAGTATGCCTGCGTGGACATTGTATTCTTTGGCAAATACAAAGGGAACAATCCCTTGAGGAAGAGCAGCCTGCAAAAAATAAATAAATATTAATTATTTTAATTTAATTACATATCTAATCTTTGGTCATAGACTCAAAGTCATGAGGAGACTAAAGTCTGCATATCACAGTACATTGTATTAACTTTTTAATATATACCCTACTCTTTTGAATCTTAAGTTAAATTCTTAATTAACTTAACCACAAGATTCATAGAGCAGGGTACGTATATATAATTGGAAGAGTTAGATGATGGACCTGAACTATTGCAACATGCCAAAGAACTCCACGAAGACCAATAGCAATAGAGGTTGCAGCAATCACTGCTGGGCCAACCAAGAACCTAACAGCCATTGAAAATGTTGCCACAGATTTGCCACAAGCTATGATCTTGGGCTGTAAAGCCATGAATAATCCTGAAAATTAAGAAAAGAAAAAGTGATAATGGAAGATCCATCGTTAACTATTTAAGCACAAATTCATTTGAGCAAGTACACTTTTATACGTGAAATTTGGGTCAATCAGTCAATTAATTAATGAAGATAAGTACCAAGACTGAACATAGCCATTCCCAAGCCGGCATCAGATAATATTGATATGGATCCGCTTACAATTGATGGCATTTTGATGTGCCACCTGCCAATAAATGGAAAGAATATTAATGTTATTGAATCAGTTGGTAATATATATTAAAAGGCACTTACATAAAATATATTTCAATAAAAAAATTAGTATTTGTATTATCTTTACTCATCACATTCTTGATCAAATTTCTCATAAAAGTAAGATTTGCGTGTAAAATTCACCACTATAAAAAAATAGTCTTTAAGACGAAGAAGACTATAAAAGTTGCTGACGAGTGAAAAAGGAACTCAATTCAATATCAAAACTTGATGGGACGCACCTAATTTTTCAAAGACAAAATGGGCTGACTCTATATCTAAGAACCTCAATATAATTTGAGTATGATATTGATGGGTTCCCCACACAGAGAGAGAGAGAGAGAGAGAGAGAGAGAGAGTACTTGTATGATATAAGGGACCATGCCACACCAAGAAGACTTGAGTAGGTGTTGGGGTTTCGAATGAGCTTCCTCCAAACCATGATGAGTATAAGCCTAGTCATGACACTTGCGGGAGGCATTTGGTGCTTCTTTGGTACACCTCCTTCCATATCCACCTTCTCCTGACATGAACTACTGTATGAAGACACACTTCCTGGAAACTTGCTTCCTTCTTCTATTTCAAGCTCATATTCACTCATTTTGCTTTCTGGATTCATATTCTCAATTATATCATGCATGCCTGCATAATATACAATCATATAAATCAAATAATAACCTAGCTAGAATATTGATGGATATATAAATTTTGAAGGAAAAAAAAAAAAACCCATGAAATTGAAACAACCCCGGCTGATTGATGTCCAGGAAATTCGTTAATTGGCTCCTAGCTTGTTTTTATTTATTTTTCAATTAACCAAGAGTGCTGATGTAAGTACTTTCCTTGCAATTTACAAAGAGACAAATATGGTTGGATGGGATATACTTACTTGCTCCAGTACTGATATTCAATCACTTTAATATTTGCTTACCTTTTTCAAGTTGAAGAGGCACAGTCCTGGAAGGATCAATGGCTCCAAAGTCAGTGGAGGCAGCTGGATTAACTGCATGTCTCAGGTTCCCTTCGGAAATTGTGGATGCATTTGAACTCCTCCAAGAAAACATATGAAGCTCCATGTTGGGCGCCACTGCACCACGGCCACTACCACTACCACCGGCAGCACCAAAACTTGAAGTCCTTGGCATGGCTATTTTGGAAGACTGCACCGAATAAACATCACCGAAACCCTCTTGGAACCTTGTGTATCCATGTTTTGGACTGGGCGGCTTACAGGCATTAAACATGGTGTAGATATCCATCTGGTTGAAGCTGGAAGCCCTCGGGGTGGGTACTCGGGAGGATTGAACCGAGTAAATCTCTACCCCGGAGAGATTCGAAGCTCGGGGGGTCATAGAAGTTAAAGAATTGAAGCCATGTGACTTGTTGTATGAGGACACCAAAGATGGCGCGGGTGATCGTCTCACCACCACGTGAAGCTTTCCATCTTCTCCAATTTGGGCGTCAGTCTGCAATAGCTCCCGTTCATTGAGCGAGACTACGTCGGAGTCGATGTGGAAGGAAGCGATGGAGCCGGCAGTGTTGGGGAACTGGTCGGTGATGAGGATCTTGGCTCCTCGGTACTCGAACATGATGAGCAAAAGCGTGTACCAGATGACGCTCTGGAGTACTACTATTTGGACCATGAGATCGGCGGTGAAGTCACCGTACATAGATTTCAAGAGCGGGATGCCCATAACAAGGGTGTTGGGGAGGGTGGAGAGGGAGAAGAGCGTGATCACCCACTCCATGCTGCCGCGCTTGAACATGGCTTGCCAGAGAAAGAGAGCAATGAGAATGATCACCTTTTGAAGACAGTCCGCCGCGATGAACTCATAGTTCATTGCGTACGGGTCGTTGGAGGAGATGAAGTGGAAGGAGAGTAATGGAAGTGCGAAAACAGCAACGAAACGGTTGATCCCGGAACACTGGTCCGGTGTGAAAATCTTCCACCACCGGACTGAGCCATAGGCTAAGAGCATGGCCACATAGAGTGGCACAAGGGCCGCAAGAACTTCGTATATGTCCTTGCCTGTAATCATGGTAAAAAAGCCTTGCTTAACCTGGAAACTGTATAGAACAAACGTTTCTCAGTGTTTGCATGAGGATGGAGCTAGGCGAGAAAGTGAGAGTTATATAGAGAGAGGAATTAAGTTGTTGAATTGTATGTCCTCTCTTAATTATAATTTATAGACAAGGTTTCTTTATTTTGGGGCCGGAAAACAAAACTTGCATTACTCGGAGTAACGCACGCATGTACCATAATTCTTGTATATATACCTACTAGGCTACTACATTTTAAAATGAGGTGAAATGAAACTAATAACATGGACACAAATCAAGAACAAATGATTTTTAAATGAGAACGTACCTGTCCGACGGTGGACAGAGAAACATAGAGGAGAGAGAGAGAAAAAAAAAAAAAGTATCATTGTTGATGTGAAATTGATGCAGGTGTAGCGGGTAGATGTACATGATAGGAATCGCAAAATCGACATTCCTTTAAGTCAATAAAATAGAGTAAATGGAAAAAAAATCTCTCAACTTTTATTAATAAATAATAATCAACAACTCTTTTGCCAAAAGGCTAAAAAGATCATATTAATTTATAGAATTTATAAAACATGAACATCAAGAGTACTTGGCAACAAGAATCCTAATAAATCAAAAAACGAAAAATAAAATATAAAACATAAATTAAAAGCCTTAGATCTACTGAAAATTAACAACAAACATGAAACATGAAACCATAATTTAAATCAAAACAAGAAATTAAAAATTCCAAAAGTATTAAAAAATTTCTTGCTGGCTGCTACAAATTATTAAAAATAATTAAATTTGAATATGCGGGCTGCATACAAAATTCTACTCACATTTAAAGGACTTCAATAAGTATTTCATTGGACTGATCGTAATCTGTCCCCTTTAAATTATGCAGAAAAACTATCAGTCAATTCCTTCCATATCAATTTCTTTTTTTTTTCAAGCTTATGCTGATATGAAGTGTTCAAAACCCATTAGACTAAATTAATTGGGTGGTCAAGATTGTTTTAAATAGAGGTGCAAAAATCCATTTGACTGCATGTCAACATATATAAAATAAGCATTGCATGTGCGCGAGTCGGGCCCTATTATGCATCATGTGACTTTAATTATTTAATAAATATAGAGAACTAGTATATTATATATATAAACATATATTGTTTATTATTATTTATGCACGTACGTCTTTATTTGTTTATGGGAATGTGCGCGTGTTTATTACTCAGCTTTGTCCTTCATCGACCATAAATATGGCCGTTACTTTCAGCTAGTCTCAACGTCCTCTGTTCCATCTTTATATATCATAATCACATGTTAATTATTTTTCCTCAGTTTATATGAATTGAAGTCAGTGCTTTCAGTTGTGTTGCTTTAAGACCAAATTTATGAGCTAGGGGACACGCAGAAACAGGAGGACTCACAGATACAGTAGTATATGTCAACCAAGATTGGCTCCATCGGAAGAGATGACTGAGCTTTTATATAATGGCATTGAATATATAAAAGAATATTCAAAGCTCAAGCTAGCATGCATACCTCAAGTGCCTGATTTGCATGTGCTCTACTCAGTACGCCGACCAGGTGGACCGTCACAGAAAGTGAAACCCTAAAAAAAATTAACAGATTATCGTATCATGGTATCGGCTAAAAACTTACTTATAATGAGTGTTTTGTTCAATTATCACGTACAAAAAAGAAACAAAAAAGAAAAGGAAATGAAAAGAAGAGCAAAGTCACCCTTTTCTTCAACCCCCAATGGGTTGAGCCTCTATGGCTGGAGCTCAGTCCAAATTTACATTTGTGTATTGAATCAGCCAAGGGCTCAAGGTTTTTGTTAAAGCCTAAAGGCTCAGAGCTGTACATTGGGCCCAGGGCCCGTCCAACCCAATACGGGGTTTGTTTTTTGTCACATAACCCAATACCGGTTTCTTAGCTCCCTCACATTTAACGAGATAGAGTGGATATTTATTATCCTCTTTTAAAATATATATTTTAAAGTGCTATCTATATTTTAGTACATTAAAAAGCCTTCTTACTAATCAATATTTAAAAAATTCAAGATCAACTCAAGTAGAGAGTATTGTTGGGATCATAGAAAGTGTCCAGCTAAAATAACATTTAGCTAGATTTTGACCTAAATTTAGGAAGAGTATTGGTGGAGATAATGCTATAAAAAAAAAAAAGGAAAAAACAATTAAGATTAAAGAAGACGGTTTGATGAAAAATTACAAATATAACAGTTGGATATGTAAATTTCATTCTAAAGTAATTTGTTATGATCTAATGATATATGGAAAGTTGCTTAGGAAACCCCCATCCCCTTTCTTTATTTGACGCAACTTGTAGCTGTCTTTCCAGCAGTTGGAAATATAGTAGTGCACGCGTTTAGAATAAGAAGGTCCACGTCATGCGCATTACCACAACATTTTTAATTCCAAAGTCAACCAATAGTAGCGTCATGTAGCCCTTAGATGAGCGTAGACTCATCTGACGGTGGAAGGAAGGTCCCATCCCCTAACCCAAATAAAGCACCACCACCACCAACACGCAGATTTTAGGAATTGAAAATTTGGTCAACTATTTCACTCTTCAACTCAAAATCGTAACAATTCATTATATTTGATTAATCAATTTTTATGTCAAAATTCAAAGAGTTTTTTTTTTCTCTTAATTTAATAGGGATATATTTCAATTTGGGTCATTATTAAGAGATATAATGATTAAAATCTAGTATGTATGTATGTTAAATCATTTTTTTTACTACATATCAAATCCGTATTTTATTTTTAAAAAATAAACAAGGTTCACATAAATTCATTGATATATGAATAAAAATTTATCATATTGAATCTGACAATTATTATACAACATTTCTCATAATTGCTTAAAATGGATTCCTCATTTGAGCAACAATTTTATCATATTATTTAATGAATAAAATTTAATAAACAATTTTGAGAATGTTAGTTGTCTTTTCTCTTTTTTTATGTATTTTAATGATTATCGTTTATTTTTAGCTAATTTTTAAAGATCATCTATATAAAAATTAACTAAATCATAATTAGTTTATCAAACAAATATATGATTCTAATAATAGTTAAATGAACTGTTATTTATTTCTATAACAGTTAGATGCCCACCTAAACGTACGTGCATATTCTATACAAATCATGTGAATAGCCTCTTTTTTTTTATATCGAAAGGACTTTTATGCTTTCAATTTAGTTAATTTTTTATCAAAATGCTATTTAAATAGTAATCTATATTAAAATAATGAGACCAGAATGTAAGATAGGGTTAGGAGAAGGCAAAAAAAGAATATTAAAAAAACAGGTATCATATTTGAGCAAATTTGATTTGGATAGGATTGATTCGAAGCGAAACAATAGGTTGATTAAAAGGGGAGCACGTGGCAGGAGCACATAGAATCGTGGTCCATCACGTTTAATGAGTCGTAAGTTTGAAATAGTGGGCCAGCACCCACGCTCCAGCGCATTCATACGTGAACGTAGGTTTAATTTGGTTGTGGTTTGCAAGTTTGAAATTAAACATTGCGTCAGTTGCGTGGAAGGATGAGGAAACTTCTAAAATTGGTCAAATATCAAAGTCATCACATAACATGACAAAAGCGTTTTCCATGTTGCCAATCTTGCATGGTAGACGACCTCCTTTGACTGCAACTCAAAAAATACAATGTCAAGTAAACAATTTTCTCCTCTCTTTTCTTTCCATTGCTTATACAAAGCCCAAATATATATTTGGTCATTGTTTGTGTTTTGGTTGAATTGAAACATTCACTTCACACTATTCATGTTCATGAAAAAGTCAACATAAGCAACTGAGACTGTGAGAATGCCTTGGCCTTTGGGCTTTGAATAAAGTTATAAATTACCGGAACAGAATAATCTTTTATTCACAGTGAGAGAGCAAGAATCTTTACCAAGTACTTTTGTACAAGGCAATCCAACTAAGATTGGACATTTTCAACCCTCATAATATTCCACTAACAAAACCACCCATTTGACTCCATCTATCAGTAAGTGCCTTTATATAATATACCCATAATAAATTCACAAATAAAAGATCTAGTATTGCTTTTCTCACACAATATCTTCAGTTTTTTATTTATTTATTTATTTTCTTCTTTTTTTAACTTTTGTTTTCCCACATTGAGGATTGACCAATTGCTATTCTCCATTAAAAAAGAAAAGCCAGTCAGTGCATTACAAGCAGAACCCTCTTTAGCCACGTGGGACCCATCCCCCAACTCTCCTTTAAGACCTTTCCAGTGACCCCCCCTATTTTATCTCCATCTCATAATGTCCCATGCAAAATCAATTAAAATAACCCCAAACAAATCTCCGCCGTCCGATCCTCCCCTTTGACTTTGCACCCTCTTTCCCTTTCTTTTATAAACCCCCCACCCCCTCCCTTCAACTCCCCCAAACCAAACTCAATCTCACTCTTCGTCTTCTCCTCTCTCTCAATCTCTGTCTCTGATCTCAGGCCAAGCTTCAATGGCCATTGATCTAGTCGGGTTCTCTAAGGTTGACGATCGAACGGCCATGGAAGAAGCAGCCTATGCCGGGTTAAAGAGCATGGAGCACCTGATCCGCGTCTTATCGAATCAAAACCCAGAAGCTCAATCCCACCTCGATTGCCGAGAAATCACCGACGTCACCGTCTCTAAGTTCAAGCAGCTCATCTCCGTCCTGAACCGGACCGGCCACGCCCGGTTCCGCCGCGGACCGGCTAATCCGTCCACCTTATCTTCTTCCCCTGCTGCTGCTGAATCGGTCCAAACCAAACCCCAGACTAATTTGACTTTTCAATCTACCAAGTCGAAGAACTCATTCAGCTTATCTCCTCCAGTGTCCTCCCCAACGTCGTCGTTTGTGTCCTCTATCACAGTCGGAGACGGCAGCGTCTCCAACGGAAAAAACATCTCCTCTATTCTCGCGCCTCCGGCTGCGGCTTTCTCTGCCGGAAAACCGCCTCTATCTCAGTCTCACCGGAAACGGTGCCACGACGACATCGCCGCTAAAACGTCGTCGTCCGGACGCTGCCATTGCTCTAAAAGAAGGTACTGAGCTTGATACACCCCGGCGCATTTAAGCATGCTCTTGTAGTTTGAAAATTTTTGCATTAAATTAATTTTTTTTTTAATTATAATTTGTAGGAAGTCCAAGGTCAAAAGAACGGTTAGAGTGCCGGCGATTAGTTCGAAAATCGCCGATATACCTCCCGATGAATTCTCTTGGAGAAAATACGGTCAAAAGCCGATAAAGGGCTCACCTTTCCCACGGTATTATTCACCACTCATCTTGTTGAACTTTTCAAAGTCAAACACGGATCTCGATGATTATATTTTCATTAATTAATCAATTTATTTTTATTTGTTTGCAGAGGGTATTATAAGTGTAGCAGCGTAAGAGGGTGTCCAGCGAGGAAACACGTGGAGCGAGCACAAGACGACCCCACCATGCTTGTCGTTACGTACGAAGGCGAGCACCGTCACCCGCACCCGCTCCCTCAGTCCGTCCCAGCCGGCGCTGTGAGCCATTGTTTCCGATCAACCTGAAGACGGACACGTCATTGATCAATGTTTTGCGTCCATCATGACCGTGGAAAGCGCGCCGTGACGAGAGAGCTATGGCATTTGCGGGTGACTTTAGGGTGCCCGTCCGGAAAGTCAAAGAAATTATGTCAATGTCACATATACGGTGTAATTGGAAGTGGGAAAGTGGAGGGGTTTGATGTAAATTACCTGGGAGAAAGAAGGGTGAAAATGGAAATGGCAATATAATTTTGTTGCACTACTGAATATATTGAATTAATTCATTTCTATTAAAATGTTGGAACAAAATTATTTATTTTTATCTTTGAGAATTATTTAATATTTTTGGGTAGAATGGGGTATTGGATTCTTTGGTTGAAACTTGAAATTTGAATCTGGGTCGCACGCACAAAAAGTCAAAAGGGTAGAGTGGGTGGGGGAGCAGAGAATAGAATAGAATAATCGTCATTTATTTTTGATGTCGTTTAATGGGCAGAAAGTCAATGGTGTTATTATGGGTGGGTGGGGCCGAGGCCAGCTATTGCATGTTTGGGTGCGTTCGTTGACTGTGAGATGTGTGATTAGTTGTGGTGTGCAAAGGAGTCAAAGGGTTGAATGATATTGAATGATGGGGTTTGGGGCAGTGAGCCATGTGATGTTGGGAGCAACTAAGGTAAGGGCATGTGATGTTGGAGCACTAAGATTTAGAGTAATTGAAAAAAAGAAGAAGAGAGTCTTCACTCTTTGGGTAAGTTGAGTTTGGATGTAACATGGATGGGATTATTCTATTTTGGATGCCCAATGGACTGAAAAAAACATGAGTGCTACAACTTACAACTGATCCATTCTAGATTTTATGTTTATATGCGATTCTCCATTATATGACATCTCTTCTTACTGAAATGTTTCTACAGTTTTGTGACAAACTTCAGGATAAGGTCCAAAATTATTTAATTAATCATAGTTAGATAAGTTGATGGTTTTTATGATTCTAACGATTTATTAAAACATAATGTTTATCTACAAGTACTACAGCTAGCTATTATCCGTATCTCCAAGCCTGCACATTCCTACAAGTAGTACCTTCATTCTTGGGCTTTTTAAGGGGTAAGTTAGCCACTAATAGACGCATACAACTGTGGATTATGAATATGGGTTGTTGGTTTTGTTGAAATTGAACTGAGCCCATGAGCCACTCCAATGGGCATACATGATGGGCTTGGATGTTATAGCTGGGTTGGAGTCTTAGGCGTTGCCCAAAGTTTCATGCTCTTGTCTCCCTTCTTCACAATTAGATGCTGTGATGATTTTCATTTTGTCTCGTTTTCTATATCCATGATTTTTAAACGAAAAAGGTACACACACTCAGTTAATATTTTGTTCTTCTGTAATAGGTAATCGTTTTCTTCTAGTACTGTCATACGTACATTGAACATGGTAGCTTAGTTTTTGGGCATCAACACCTATCTACTCTCTACTATACTGCTCAGATATAGAACCTGTTAAATTGAATGATACAAAATGTGCATGCCTTTTGACAAAAAGTAGAACTAAAATAAGATATGGCTTTAATTTCAACCCATTTAAATGTTTAGATTAAATACTCAGTGAAACTTTTTGTTCATCAAAACACTCCTTATTTTCTTAAAAAAAAGGCACAATTAATTTAGGTGATAATTGGGTTCTGTCATGCACATTTGTTTGTTCCTTGTTGGGCAGCTTCAAGATTCCATTTTCTTTCTCGTTTATGAAGCAAGGTTTGGATGATTGGATGAATTGAATAAATACAATATTAGTGAAGCAAGGTGCAGCATATACATGTGATGCGAGAGTATGTTATATTTGCCTTTAAGGTAGGCTTTATCATATATATAATCCAATAAACATCACCTTTAATCAGATCCATCATGTGATTCCACCAGCTTTTTTGCCTCTCACTACTGTGCGCAGTCGATCTGCACCTATATTATTAGTTTTGGATCTCAAGCAAACTATTCATCATCACACAACATAATTAATCTACCTACCCATTAAATTCCTAATAAGATCTAGGTCTAGCTAGTATTTAGTGCTTTGGTAGTTGTCAATTCAGTGCAAGCATATGAGGTTATCTTTGAGGGTTAGAAATGCATGATTGCAATCTTACAAACATACAAAATTGTTATGAATTTATTTTGTTATATGCATATATAGTTTAGATTTATAATGCACAGTTATAATTAAAAGTCAAGGAGATTAATTAATTAAGAGAAAGAAACACTTATCTTGTAACGTACAGGAGGGACAAACGGGTTGAAAGTGATGAGATGGAGTAAAAAACAAAGAGGCCAACATGGTTTAGACAGCAAAAGGCAAAGTAAAGATGGCATGAAATGAGTGATGGGTGGAAAAAAAGGAAAAGGAGGCGAACACCCAACCCCACCTCTCAAGTCTCAAGCCTCTCAAGTCTTACAAAATCCAAACCATGAGATGGAGAGTGCTGAGTCTGTCAATTTCATGATCCTCATGAGTTAAAGGCTGAGTTGTTGTCACTTTTAATATCTCACATTTTCACTTACGCTCACTCCAAATTCCAAAGTTTCTTTAATATTTTTCACCCTTCCAACTCTTTCGGTTGCTAGCCAGCCACTCTTCTTCATCATCATCATCATTCCCATCTCTCTCTCTCTCTCTCTCTGCCTCTCCTTCAGCACCCTTCATCATCACCCTTTTCAATTTTCTCAGCACGCCTTCTTTTTCCTATTTTTCCTTCAAAACTAACCAAAACCCACAATTTATATACCCAAGAAAATTTCTTTCTTTCCCAACACTCATCTCATATAGCAAATGGGTTTTGACATATTAGAAGATTGTGAATTTAGGCCAATAACGCCAATACGAGTGGTGGTTCCAAAATTAAGAACCTTAAACAACACAAAGGAGGAGAAGCAGCTTTTGCATTTGAAAGAAGAAGAAGCTCAAGATCATAATCATGAACATGAAGAAGAGTGCCACACACCCAAGTCAGCTGCAGCTCACGTGATCTTGAAGCAACCATTGGTGTGTCCACCAGCTCCCAAGAAGCCTCGCCAAACTAGAAGAAAATTGAAGTCTCCTAATTCACAAAGCTTTTTTAAGATTACTGACGATCTTGCCTCTGTGTTTATTCTGCTCACTAGTACTACTGCTACTACTACTCCTCCTCCTGCCAAGAAGATCAGAGCCAGTTAAGATGGATCATATATATAATATGCTTGTACTTATTCATGCACTTAAATTAACTTCGATCTTCTTAATCCCTTTTATTTTCAAGTTTCAATTAACCAATTGTTTTAGCTCCAAGAACGTACCGCTGTAAATGGCAAACGATGTATTATTCAATCACGTACTTTCTGTTACGATTTTCTTTTCTTTTCTAGTTTTGGTCTCTCTGAAATGAACACTTATTAAATTCTTGAACATTTTGAAAGTTGTGAACAACTTTAATTTCTTCTCCACTTTAATCAAATTTTTGGCAATTAAGTTATCTTTTTTTTTAACTAATTAAGCATATATGACGAGATGATCGAGATCCAGAATTTCCTTTTCTTTTTTTCTTCTTTTTTTTCGTTGCTTTCTCTTGCAGCTAATTTACTGCTTATGCATGTGGAAATAATTAAATAGGAGTTCCATAGTATAGAGTATCCTTTCCGGCATAAAATTTGTATCGCCACGTCGTACCCATCAACCATGAAACCATGAAGAGATGTGTTTACAAGCTTAATTAACTGATTAATTGCTTCAAGCAATACTCTATTTTTAGCTAAATTTTAGTCAAAATAGTTAATTATTACTTTAGCAGCCACTTTTTAAGTGATTACTCTTAACAATATTCTCTAATATAGCTAATCTTGAATATTTAATTATTATTTTTAATTCAGCCTAAAAGTGACTGGCTAAAATGGAGAGCCTTTAAAAAAGACAGCTGGAACATATATACATTTTCTTAACATGATCTACAAATTTTCCGATCAGAAAAAGAAAAAAAAAATTATCTACAAATTAGCTAAAAAGCCAAGATATATAAAGAGGCCGCTCATCCAGTCTGTCTTGATCCTTTCAAACATATATTATATGATAACTTGTTATAATCAGATTTCATAAAATCGAAACGTTAAACTGCATGAATTTGTTTTCTTAACCCATATGAATGAGTAAAACAACTGTTTAGGTCTAAGAACGTAGTATTGCTTCAACACAATTTCTTAATTTCCTTAATTACTAACTCCATCGTCATGTTGGCCAAATAAAAAGTCCATGGTCAACCCAACAGGTCAGCACAAAATGTCTAGTAATATAATCTGATGAGCAAGTAAACTTGGCCGGCCAATTTCCACTATGCCAAGAGTTCTGTTCTCGGCCTTCCTAACTAAAAATACACTTATTAAGTGACACGAATTAAGAGTACAACCATGATGAATATACAGGTCATTAGAAACATCACAAGCCATGTGAAACATGTAGTCTTGGAGGTCTTGGAAAATACATTGGTCGCTCGAGCAGTGGCATGACCAGTGCTTGCCAAGCTACTCTCAACAGCCTTTTCTGTAGAATCAAGTATCTGCACACAAACCATAATTAATCAAAGATATCCAGCAGCATATAATACTCTCATTTTGACGGTTTAAATGCCCTCTTTTTCTAGGTCTGATTGCTAAAGCTTATCATGTTATTCTTCTTTCTCTTAGTTCCCTGAACATTGAAAACCATACCAGATACCATCTTTCAAACCTCCCCTAACCCTTTCATCTCATTAAACAAAAAAAATTAAATTAACTCAGTTCTCCTATGCGCACCTAAATATTTAGCTAGTGGTCTCAGGGTACTCTTCCCACAACAGCACCCTCAAACCTTGGTTTCTTTGTTTTAAACATTTTTTCAAGCATTTCTTCAGATTCGCGCACCTCTAAATCCAAAACATCCTTTCATAACTTTCATTCACCCTGGTCGCTGTCACCCATAAACACAAATCAAATCACAGCCAGGAAAATCCTAATATGGTGCTGAGGTTACAAGATCATGCATCAGATAAATCATGGTATCTTACTTTTTCAGTGTCTTGCAGGGAGCGGCTCATCATGAGACTACTCTCTTTGAGTTGCCTTGCCAACCCAACCATTTCATCAGTCAAATCCTCTTGAAGCTTTCTGAAACAAGAGACAAAACTTTATAAGAATCCTAAACGGGATATGAAAAGCAAATATAGCTAACAGTAGAAGTTTTAACAGCTGAACTGTGGGATCTATACTTCACGGATTTCAATTGGCTTAGGATAGAAGCATTTCCAATTTTCCAGTAGAGGTGTGGTGTCTCTGGTTCAAGGACAAGTTGATTCAAACCACCCTCTTGTTGGGCTTATTATGGAATGTCAACTGCTGTGGTTAAGGGACTGGCAGTGTTGCATCAGACATGCATGAGAGCGTATTTTCTGCTGATGGGCTGGCCAACTTAGGTTGGACATGGATTTTTGGCTGCCACATTCTGGGGGGTCCTCCCAGTTCCTTAATAAGCACTCTTAGCTATGACCAGGCTGGGGTTTCTATCCCCAGGTTAATTTGTAGGTAGTTTTTTGCTTTAGGCCTTTGGCCACTTTGTTACCAATAAAAGAAATCTCAAAGCGCATTTAATTGCATTTGACTATTTAAGCAATGATGGTAAGAAATTTAAGATTTCCAGCATACAATAAATAGCGTGCCAGATAAACCAGTGGACTGATTAAAAGTATTTAAATTCAGATGAAACATCCTGAAGCCAAGGATGGCCCAGTTAAAGCTATTCAAAGAACAGCAAGGTACCCTGGCACCAGGGCCTCAAAATCTAAACGTAATGGTCTAAAGTACAAGAGTGCAGATTATAGTAAAAGTTATTTCAGCTGCAAACAACTAATCCTGAAGTATTCACCTCAACGTATTGGTCCAAATTTATTGCTGTTGTCAATTCCTTTAGTACAAGAAGCACTTTTTATATTTTATAAACAAAAACTAACTTCTTCTATTCTTTTGCCCAAAAAAAAGTGACTTCATATTGAAACATAAATATTTACATCACCGCATTAATTTGTGATCAACATTCTAGCATACTGCTTTCAATTTCTTCCATAGTCTTGTTAACCAAGTTTTAATAGCAGAAGAAATCGAGAAAGTACCAAATTACCTATGCTTTTCAATGTGTGAATGGGCTGCAGCATCCAGTTTGACAGGCGCTGAAGAGTCAACAGTTGCAGTCTCACGAGTTCCATCTTCAACATTTGAGGTAGGCCTATTTAATGAACAAAACCAGTTAAAATAAAACAAATGAGATCCTGAGGAGTCAAACCAAAACATAATGAGATCCTAACTACAACAGATTCACTTACACAATTCTTCTTCTCAGACCGGGAGAATGAGGACTCTGACTGTCTCCTGTTTCAGAAGAGTTTGCTTTGACAGAAATTCTTGCAAGGGACTCCTCGGGAGCTTGCACATCGGGCTGGGAATTTTCCAAAGAAAAAATAGTTAGGAGCAATGGCCTCCATATATATCTTTATTGTATATGTGCTCTTCGGATGACAAAATAAACTGACATAACAAATTACATGTACAGATGCACTAAAAGAAAATTTTCAAGATTTTCTATAAACGTGGACTAGGGTGGATCCTTCAACTGAAAACCACCTCTAGAAATTCTTCCCAGCATAAAAGCTGAAATAAAAATTAAAAAAATTTCCAAGCATTCATCACAGCCAAGAACACTGTAACATCTTAGGTGTTTTGTTGACCTGTCTCAGCTACTCCCAGTCTCCCACCCAAGTTGTATCAGCCTATCAATATTTTCCTATCTCATACATTGTCATTATAATTTCCAGTTCTTCAACATAATCTATTATCAGTTAAAAAAAATTACTTAAATTCACAAAAAATCATAAATTCAAAATACAGTTGCCAATGGTTTAAAGTAACATTAAAGCAGAAATACAAGAAAGAGAAACATGTATACTTGCTAGATCATATATACGCACCAACAGAGCAGTTAATTTGGAAGCAATAGCTTCAATCTTCTCTGAATAATCACTCAAAACAGCTTTTGAAACTCTGTATACAGAATGGAAAATAATAAGTTAAATTAGTAAATTAAGAAGCTTACAACCTCATATACTAGAAAAGTCCACTATGTTGAGTTATAGCCCCATCGTGAGGTCCCACAATAAAAGAACAAAAATCAAAATCTAATCATAAAAAAAATAAACAATACGAATACGAAATTTTACTGTAGTTAACACTCGGATAAAATTAAATTGTTCACTCCTATAGCGATAACACCGCATAGCAAAAAGTGTGCCCAGCATCACTTAGTCCCTTAGAACACACTACACATAAGCACACCACAATCCACACTGGGAACCTCACTCTCTCAAGTACCAACACACCCTAGTGCCATACACAATTATTTACACCAAAAATATGCTAATGATTTGAGAGGATGTCTCTAAAATTTATTATGAGTATAAAAAGCATATTCACTCTAAACACAGTGTTTGGCATGTTAGTCAATACTTCCATCATGTCTAGATTTTCAGAGTAGGAGAAACCTCACATTAGTACCATAGATGGAAGCATGTTGGTAAATGCATCAAATTATTGAAGAATAACAGTTAAAAGTATATCATGGGGGAAAATAAAACACATATGAACCTTGGTAAGCCTTCTGGAGTTCTCTCTTCAGCTAGTTGTTCTACCAGTTCTCGTAAAGTAGCAACATACTGCAAAGTTACAGTAATGTGAGGTTTTAGTATAAAGACAACAAAAAATAAATTTTTTGGCATAGAAAAATTCACTGAAAATGAATGAAGGTCTGCAACCTAGAATTCTAATACCACCATTCATATCAGAGAGTTTAAAAAAAATAATAAAAATAACAAGAGCATTCATTATCACAGGTGAGAGGACAAGGATCATACATGTACAAGTTTTGCCTGATTTTGCTGCTGAGGAGCAGCTGCAAGAAGCCTCCTCAAGTTCACCTCTGTTTTACTGATTCTCATCCTAAAATCCTCCACACCATCAAAAAAACATTAAAACAACATAGATTCAATAGTCAACCAACACGCAAAATCAAACTTGTTTTTTCATTGAAGAAAGACCGTTGAAATTTCATGTTCTCTTGATGGTCAAAAAGTATATAAGAATCCCCATGAAACTGGAAAAAGTACAACCATTAATTTTGCGAGAAAATTTTTCTAAAAAAAGTGTTGTTTTGGTTATAAAATTGGAAATAACAATAAAACAGAAAATCCTATTCTATATTAAGTATTGATCCTCCTATCTGTATTTCCCATGGGACAATAGGAGAGGTCCAAATTGCTTTTCTATCAACTGAGGATTAAAGATGCTTTCTTTAATCTTGGCCAAAAAAAAAGATGCTTTCTTTAAGCCTCTCAACCTGAGCACCCTCATTCACAGTATTAGACCAAAACCCACGCACTTCTCAAGTTACAAAATAAAATAAAATAAATAAACAATTCCTTGTATTGCATTGCATCCAAACTAACCGCGCAAGCCGAATGAACCTGAATGTGACCTTGCAGAAACCCAATTGAATTCAATCCTAAACCATCAAACTACTGATCTAAATCCTACAAGGCCTATTAACAGGTACGATGGCCGAACAAGCATGTGTTTTGAGAGAATTAATCCCAAGAGATTTGGAAATCCAAGATAGAATTCGATCAAAACACAGAAAAATAAAAAACATTTTTAGATAAAAAGGCGTACATTTGACGAATTTTTTAAATTCTAAAATCTAGAAAATAATAAATGAATAATTTAAAATAATAAAAAGTGAAATAAAGAAAATTGAATACCTGTAAAGAAAGTAAGAAACGAAAGCTTAGGCAGATATAGAACGGGCTTTCAACTTAGAGACAGTCAAAAGAAAGCTATATCCGAACATAGCCTCCTCTAAGTTTATGATTCTAAAACGGCAAGAATGGCGCTCAGATGCCCCATATGAATCACAGAGATCACAGAAAGTATCTCAAGTGCTGAAGAAGAAGAAGAAGAATTAGAGGATTAGAAAAGATCGATTTTGTTAAAAGACAGTTTTTTTGGCGTAAATTTAAAATATATAATTGGTACGGCGAATAAATTGACACGTGGTTTGTTTGATGACATGGCAGTTTTGCCTCGTTTTAGTGCTAGTATGACTTATTACTCTTCAATGAGAATAAAAGAACAATTCGGTCACCATGGAACTTGTATGGAAACCATATGGTCACTGAGAATAAAAGAACAAACCAGGAAAATAAATGAATGAGAGAACATACTTGAAGCAAATTCAGCTGAAGCGAAAACTTCAGGATCTCAAATGGTGGTCCAAACTCTGATGGATTAGATGATCGGAGCTCAGATTCCGGCAAGGGTGAATCGGTGATTAGATTAGGATTTCAGCAATTGAGATTAGGTGTGGTGAGGACCACAGTAATTCATTAACTTCACCAATGACATGATTCCACGTGGATTAATTTATGTATTATATTATCTATCTATATATATATATAAAGGGAGAAGAGAGAGTATGGTCAAACCTTCAATAACCCAAAATTGTCCCTACTTTAATATAAAAAATATTGTTAAAATTATTTCTTAACTATAAACAGGAAGGTAAATCAACAACTAGGAAATAAATAAAAAAAGAAAAAAAAAGGAATTTTTTGAAAATGCCCAAAAGCACGACTACGACTATGAAGCAACCACGACTCAGGAGGCAACTGTCTCTACACTTTTAATGGCCGGAACCGTCTCTCCACCTGCTTCATTTCAGTCTTCTACTCTTGAAAATCAGGTTCTTCCCTCTTTCATTTTGAAATCTGCTTGCAAACTGGGATTCCCCAGATCCAAACTCTCGCTCCCAAATAAAAGCACCATCTAAGAATGCCAAGGAGACTGCAGGAATGCGTCTCTGAGTTCATCAGCGAGTACAGCACCGTCTTCTCTGTCATTTATTAGTGTTTGTTTGGGTTTTTACTTTTTGTGGAACTGAAATTACATTTGTTTTTGTTTGGGGAATTGAACTGTGTGTAGGACGAGTGATAAGTGCTAGAGAGAAGAAGAGGAAGGCTATTAACGGTAGTGATTTGCTCTGGGCAGTGGCTTCAGATGCTGCAAAGGCTGGAAAGAAGAAATGAGAATAAGAAAGGCCTAATGTTTCAAAGGTATCATTCGTTTTAATTATTCAGTTATAACATATATCCATCTGTTTGCAATTTTGTTTTTGAACCTTATCACCTATGTTCTTGCTATCTGTAGTGAATATAAAGTTGAATGTAAAGCACGATTGAGGTTGTCCTAGCTAAGCTAAGGCTTTGTTTGATTAAAACCAAAAGGTTGATATCTTTTTAGTGCATGTAGAAAAGCAGTAATCTGAGTTATACACATGTTCTCTAATTAAATTATATTGGGCTATTTAATGTGTGAAGGCAGAGCTGAAGGAGAAGTTTGCAAAAATTTACGAGGTTAAGACCCTATAATTCCATCTTTGTTTTCAAGTTCCAGACACACTTTGATGGTGGTAAATCTATTGGCTTTGGATTGATTTACGACAGTTGAGAATGCAAATAAGTATGAGCCTAAATACAGGTTGATCAAGGTAAGTCTAGACAAATTAAGTTTTTTATGTGTTGTTTTCACCTATAAACTACACTTATAATCTTATTGGGTTTTTTCTGTTTGCGTGATATGATGATTTCTGGTTGGTTTTGTGTCATTTTTCCATTCGTTTTTGAGTTTTTAGTGGAACTGGGATTTGATGCGAAGTGGGTTTCTTTTGTTTTGATTGATCATTGTTTAAAGGTGATAAATGGTGGACCCAACAAAGCATTGACTACATGGGCGCTTCACACTGCAATCTATGAAGTTGTTAAGCTACATAGTGGTAGTGGAAATTTCCTCCGCAAGGTATATAGTATATGATTTTAATTTTATTTATTTAATTATTTGTTAGATCCGAGCTGATAATCATAATTTGAGATCTTGCTTACTCTAATTTTGTGATTATATAGTTGTGTGTGTTTGTAATACTCATTGGAATTTATAGTGTGCAAGTAGTAGAACTAATAAACTAAAATTTTATTCTATGGTTCATATTCAAAAATAAACATGAGAGAGAGACCATTAGGATATTTTGGTACAATATAAAAGTCCAGGACATTTATGATATTGTTGTAGTAAATTCTGTGAACTTTGTGGTAGCATTGTTCTTGAATCTCTTTGATCACACAGTTAGAGATATAGAATATTAAAAATAGAGTTTCAAGGTGAATGAAGAGAACTTTTAATTTTTGAGAAAAGTGAACTTCCGCTCTAAATCTTCTTGCAATCATAGAATTCCTTATTTTAAAGGAAGTGCCAAAAGTAGGCTGTAGGAATACTAAATCAATGTTTAGTTATTAATATTCCATGCCATTGTTGTATAATTATTGCCACTTAGTTGTTACAACTAAGTTCAAGTAATTAAATGTGGTGTACAAAAAAGTTTTGCTCCAACCCAATTTTTCGCTTAGTTATTGTAGTTTGATTGCAATACCTTTTGTCTTTTAGTGCTCATGTTTTGCTCTCTATTTTTTGTTGAATTGTGCAGACAAAGGCTTCAAAAGCTGCCAAGGCTGGAAAGAAGAAATGAGAATGCTGATTTTGGTGCTTATCTTAATTTAAAGCTAACTACCATTTAGTTCTCCCTTTCTTTCGTTTTTCCTTCAAATTTTGAGTACTTCAAGGACAAATTTTGTATATTGTAGTAACATATCTATCTATTAGTTGTCTTTCATCATATAGTCATGATTCTAGCTACTAGTAACCATAGTAGTAGAATTTGAAGTTGCATGGTGTGATCCTCAAAGTGAATGTTCTTTTGAGTCTTTTTGTAATATCTCTTTGTTTGTCTGCTTATATTTCTTTGTAGAAGCAAAGGTACAAAGTAAAAAGATTTAGAATCTCAAAGAATGTTTGGGTCAAGAGGAATGCCCTTATTAGCATTCACTATTGCAGTCGTGTATTGTATTACAATGGTTTTGGAATATTCTCGATTGATTCATTTTTTAAAGTGTTATTTTTTTTTCTTCATCTAATTTATGTTTGATTTTAGATTTGCTTTTGTAGATTGGTGATATGGGTTGGAAAATTGGGAATTTTGCATACTAATTTTACCTATATTGTCAATTTTTTTACTGCATATCATGAGAGAGAGAGAGAGAACAAAAAATGATGAGCACATCACAGAAGAATATCCAATGTCAGTAAGACTAGGAAGATATGGAAAGATATGAGTGTACATACAAATGTGTGGGTTTTTTGTTTTGAAAAAAAAGAAAGATATCTTAATGGATTGTAGTTGAAAGACACTAAGAGAATTATAAACATAGATATGCTACAATGCAAAATAATGAGGCATGTACAATAGGTAAGAGCTTTTCGCACGTGTTGAAGCATGTGTGGTGAGGCTAAAAACTACATAAGACTTATATTCGAATGGACAAAGAAGTAGTTTTCGGTCAAATTGAGTTTCTCAAGATCAGACAATATTACATGTAAGTATTTTTCTTCTATATTGTAATATCACTATATTAGTCATGGGCAATTATATATGGCTTTATCAAGAGGGATTTCAAGGTCAACAATTAAAGTTCAAGTAATTAAATGTGGTGTACAAAAAAATTTTGCTCTAACCCAACAATTTATGTTGCGTCTTTCATAAACAATATAATCATAATTTAGAGAGTGGTTTTCCTTACAACATTATTATTAATCGATATTACTTACTCACTTGCTCACATTGAACTCATTAATTAAAGGAAAAAATAATAATTAAACATATGTGTAATAGAAAAAGCTTATTAGATACATTATGCGTACCAAAATGTCGATATTTACGTTAAAAAAAGAGTTGCTTCGCACTTGCGGAAAGTTGAATTGGCAATTTAATAGAAGATACTCCCAACTTCTCCATCACTTGCATCTCCTCCTAGAACCCAATTTTTAATTTATTTTCTTTCTTTTTTACTCCCCTGTCATCCTCATCTGTTAAGCAAATTCATGTTCCTTTTGTTAATCCAATTTCTGCTTTTTCTTTTTCTTATTTTGATCTAAGACTTTGAGTAATTTGAGTTTGGAAATAGTGTTTGGGGATAAAATCCCCAATAAATCTACAACCAATAGAGCAGCACCACATGGACCTTGGGGGCAAAGTTTGACTTTTTTAATCGGTCAAACTAATGCATACTGGCAAATCATCAAATGATTACTTACCTGCATAAAATCAATTACACGGATTTTTTATCAAATAAATAGTATAAACAAGAAACCATAAAAAAAAAAGGTAAAACAATGTCCCCTATTAAAAAGCTAGAAAGAAGAAGTTGAACAATGTCTTCTATTAGTTTAGACAAATGTGGTGTATAAAGACATCAAAATTTGACAAGAAAATTATGTATATAAAAAAAAGAAGCTATACTTATGGAAGAAAAAAGAAAGAAAGCCAATTCGCACTTGCGGAAGCGAGTGCGGAGAGGCTAGTTTAATATAAGACTGGTTAACCAGACCGAATCGCGATTCGGATCAGTTTTTCGGTTTTGCAGTTGAATGCGCACCCAGAATGGCCAATTTTCAATTCTTCCTATTTAGTCTATAATTGTCTCTACATTCCATATTTCCATTTGATTTCAATTTAATATTTATTGCAGCAACCAAATACAACCTTAATTACATTCATGTACTCCAAGCAAGGTATTAAATTTCGTTTTTGGGGGGTATGGAAATTTTAACAACAACCTATTAATTTTTCGCCGAAATTTCCCCGAAATTTCGGCCACCACCAGATCTGATCTTACCT
>QANT01003961.1:0-16633 GCA_003254885.1 Purshia tridentata | reverse complement strand
GAGAGAGGTGGAGTGATGTACTGGTACTGGACACGGTTTGTAAAATAAAAAAAGTGTAAGGGTAACTTTGAGACCGACCTCTGTCGTAATTAGGGGTGAAATCGGATTGAGACCGGCCGTACTGACACCTAATAAGACCGAACCAACCGAAAACCGAGACCAAACCTTCGGTATGCATACCGGACCAGCTAATTTCGGTCCGAAACTGGTCCCAAAATACCCAAACCGCCGATAAACCAAATTGGACCAGCCATATATAATATATTAATAATATCAATAATGCTATTCTTATTATATTTTTATACCATATTTGTTGTATCATCTTACGTGTCATTATTGTACTGGCAGAGTATTTTCTTATTTTTATTTTTTTAGTATTCAATATATGAATGCCATGTAGATTGCCACATAAGATGGTATAAAATTATAGTATAAAAATGTGGTAAGTGTAGCATTGTTCTAATAATATATATAATTTATATTTATAAAACACTTTTTAAAGTTTTTAAAGTTTTTTAATACATTTATAGTATTTTATGACCTAAAATACCGTAATATTTTTCTATATAATTAAATTAATTGATAATTTGATATAATTCATTTCTATAGTTTACATAAACTCTTTAATCTTTTATAATTATATATATTATACCATAAGGGCCTAAAGTCAATAAACCCTATAACTATTAACTTATTAAGTATTAAGTTTTTTTTTTTGGTCAAGATTAAGTTATAGGTTATTAACCATTTAACTAATAGTTTAATAGGCTAGAAAGTTATAAACATTTCTATAGTAAAAATGTAAAACTAATTACCCTAATTATTATAGTATTATAAATTTATACTATTAGGGCCCGTTTGGATTCTTGAATTTGGATTTGGATTTCAAATTTATGCATTTGAAATCCATGAAATTGAAATCTCTAGATTTGAAATTCTATTGTTTGGATACAAAATTTAAAAGTAGGATTTCACAAAGTATTTCAATTTTTTTTTGACAATTTAAGAATTAAAATATATGATTAAAAATAAAAAAAGTCATCGGAGGGTGGCCGGAAAATTTGCCGGAGAGTGGCCAGAAAAGTCGCTGGAGGGTGGCCGAAAAAGTCACCGAAAAGTTGCCGGATGTGGTCGAAAAAGTCGTAGGAAAGTCACCAGAGGTGGCCGGAAAAGTCACCGGAAAGTCGCCGGAGGATGGTGGGCGGTGGTCGCTGGCAATTGTGGCCGGAGGTGAGGGAATGAGAGAAAGAGTAGGATGGTGGGATTTTAAATACCTAGTTGGAGAAGGTATTTGAAATTCATGGATTTAGCCCTCTCAAATCCATCTTGGATTTGGGCCAAATCCAAATATACTCCTTTAAATTATTCCAAATATGTGGATTTGGATTTGGAGAGCTCAAATCCAAATCCAAATCCAAATCCAAATCCAAATCACCCATTATTCAAACGGGGCCTTATATTATTATAAATGTAGCATTAGCATAAAACTAGCCCAAAATGCTAAAAAGAAAGGCCTAAAAAAGGCCCAAATAGAACAATCTAGACCAAATCGGACCGAGGGTTCAGTCTATCGGAATGTCGATCTACCAAAATTTTGGTCCTAGTTCTGGTCTCCCATTAGGCCTACCGAAGAGGTCCGGTTAGGTCTCTTAGTCAGTGTATTCTGGTCTGATCTCAATCCCTTAAACCTCCAAAAGCATTCGAGCTAGTTGAGTTGTCCGTTTAGGAAGCTAACTTATGTGGGACTTACCATTTAATAGATACCCTCGCTATAGTACCAATTCTTTTAGTAAGAGTAGTTGGCCATGATTTGGATCCAGTCATTAGGTATGATTTATCAAGAGCTCTTTTTTGGATAAATGTTTTGTTAAAGTTGTGTGAGCATGATGACTATTTTCGTTCTTAAAGAATTTTGGCTAAGGTTTTTGTTATGATATTTTAAAGATTTTTTCGAATGGGCCCATACACTTATGTAAATGTTTTCAAACCTAGATATAGAGTCCTATGAGGGAAAGCTATGATGTATGTGATGTGTACTCCTTATGTTTGCTTGTTTATGTAATTGGATTCCTTTTTAGTGCCTATGAATTGAGGAGAGAAGAATTTGGACAAGGTATCACGAATTAGAATAAGTGGACTTGTCAACCACTATATCCATTTTGGTGATTCCAAGCTGTTTCTTGTATTGGTTATGTATTTCATTCTTATGTAAATCAAAATTTTGTTTAACTTATTTTGAGAATATTTGAGATTATGAACCTCAGGTATGGGTGTTAAGTCTTGGACTTTATCAGGTAGGTGTGGTTGTTATGTTACCAGTTTGAAACGTGACAATGTGGCTGTGGTAGTAATTGTCAATTGGAAGAGATAAGAAAGCTATAAAAAGACCATAGACAAGAAAATAAATGAGGTTCTAACATCATTGACTCTAGTACCATATGAAAAGTTAGAATTGCTAGAGGAAAACAACATGTTTAAAGATATGTATGAGAGATGTAGCTATCTATTCCTACTCATATCCAACACCTTCAATGTGTTAAACAGCTCATTTTAATTTAAACCACTTATGCAATTTGACAATACTTAAATTCAAACCAAACTTATGAAGCCAATAAATGCACGGTTAGGTGAAAGGACATAATGTCAAAATAATGAAAAAGGGATAGAGAAAATACATGTATCTTGGGGACATGATCCAGACTTTATGAGACATTCTATTTACACTTTTTTTTTTTTTGTGTGTGTTAATCATATTAAAATTTAATTTAATTAGAAGAAAAGTTAACTTGAACATCATTGGTGCAATGGCGCAATGGTTAATTAGATCCAACTTTGTTAATTATTAACTTGACATGAAATTGCTTTGGTGCAATGGTTCAAGTCAATAGCATAAATCAATACTTATATATATATTTTTTAACATTTTCGTATATCCTTACAAATTAAAATATATAAACTTATTCATTTTAAAAATTCTACCATTAAAATTTATCTCAATGAGATGATGAGATCTTTAAAATGATCCCAATATTTAACATTTTTAAATAATTTTAATTAACACCCAGATTTAAAGTTCTTTATTTTAAATTATAAAGTATAAAATAACAAGTCTGTCAATAAAAAACCATAATCATTTGATAAGCAACGGTCCATTACAACTTAGACTTAAAAACTGTACATGGTAAAAATAAAAAATAAAAAACGTAGCTTTGCAACATAGAATGAAAAACAATACAAAACACTGGATTGAACACAATGCACAAATCTACGAACTTTCAACCCTTTTTTGATCCCACAGATGCTCAACAAGATCATTTGAAGCATAAAATGTCTTTCATCATCCCTCACATTCATGTAACGTCTCATGTGTGCAAGCTAATGAGAGTGCTTAGAAAACACAAGGAAGTAATTGGATGGACCATGGCTGACATTAAGGAATTGAGCCCTAGCTTATGCATGCATAGAATCTTTTTTAAAGATCATATCAAGCCAACAAGAGATGCTCAAAGGACACTTAACCCTCCTATGTGAAGAAAGTTCTTAGATGAGAGATCATGAAGTTTCTTGATGTATGAGTGATCTATCCCCTTTCCAATTCAAAATGGGTATCACTGGTTCAAGATTTACCAAAGAAAGGAGGAGTGGCCATGATTGCCAATGAGAATGAAGAATTTAGGAAGCTCAACAATGTTTCAAGAAAGGATCATTTGCAATTGCTATTCATTGATCAAATGTTGAAAAGATTGGCGGGTCATTCATACTATTGCTTCCTTGATGGGTATAGTGCCTACAATCAGATACCTATACGGAAGATCAAGAGAAGACCACATTCACTTGTCCATATGACACTTATGCATATAGAAGAATATGCCCTTTGGTTTATGTAATGCTCAGCCACATTTCAAAGATACATGATATCAATCTTTAGTAACAAGGTTGAGTGCTCCATTGAGGTATTTATGAATGATTTTAGTGTCTTTGATTCTTCATTTGATGATTGTCTTCGCCACTTAACTCTTGTGCTTCAAAGATGTGAAGAGACCACCTTTGTGCTTTATTAGGAGAAATGTCATTTCATGGTTCAAGAGGGCATTGTGTGGGACATGTTGTTTCTACAAGGGCCGAGGTTGAAGTTGACAAGGCCAATCCCAGAGAAATGAAAGGGGAAAAAAAAAAAAAACGCTTCCTGTCTATCATCTCTGTTCATATCCATGGAATTGACAAATCTCGTATAATTGCAAATCATCTTTCCTAAATTAATGGGAAGACAGAAAAACAGAACCATAGAATGAGAGACGCCACCTAAAACATGCATACATAAAGAAGAAAATTCAGGAAATGCAAACCATATTACACAAAATAGAAAAGGAAATTGGTGACCGTATTATTGAAGATAGGTACAGAAACTGATTAACTCAAATCACCAAAAAGTATTATTGACTAAGCGATACTTATACAGCTTGTAATAACAGAATAACCACTAGCAGAATAAATCAGGAAAGCTAGATTAGCCTATGACTAGTTGAACCCGACTGCAACAGATAAAGAGTTCAAAACAATTCAAATTCAAAGGGTGTTGACACACTGAAGTGATGAGGCCTTATCCTGATAATATACCCCCTCAAGATAGGTCACGGGTAGACAGGCCTATCTTGTCCTTGAGAGACTGAAACCTCAGGTAAGACAGAGGTTTGGTGAGGGGATCAGCAAGTTGATCAGCAGATGCAACATGGGCAACACGGAGAGCGCCATTTTGAACTTGATCCCGAATAAAGTGAAAATCGATTGCCACATGTTTCATACAAGAGTGAAGAACTGGATTGGAGCACAACTGGGTAGCTCCAACATTATCACAATAGATGACTGGGGCGTGCGGTACTCAGAACATGCTGCAACAGAGCCAATATACAAAATAGCAGGACTGGCAGCCTGACCCAAAACAAACTCCATTCTATTCCACATCTATAAAAAAGACATCATAGCAATGAACAATCCCAATTTACTGATATAGTCTTCACTTTATTCAAGCTAACTTAGTTGCAGCTACCAATTACATGATGAGGAAGGACAGTGAAAGCTACCAACGATTTAACAAATGACAATATGAGAGGGTTATATATCAGAGCAAGAGTTCATTGTCTCTGGAAACTGTGCCTAGACTGTGTCCTTAATTGGGAGTTCCCAAATGGAAGATACCACTCTGCAGTTGCAAACCCAGATATGCACTTGCAAACACAAGATGTCACAGACCAATTTAGTAACAGTGACCAAATGGCTATCACAGTTTTGATCTCAATTAAGTCTTAGTAATTCAAATTGCACGATACTCGAAGTTCAAAAGTGCAATGCAAAAATGAGTTTCATAACTCATAACAAAACCCTTTTCTTAATTTAAAAGCTTCAAATGTAACAGGACTAAAATATTGGGAATTAAAAATCTCTAATTGAACTATTTACGTTTCCATGTATTCTTTTCTTTTCTTGCACATGGTTAACATGTGCTGACTCAAACCTCACTTCAATTAATATACATATATATATTTATATGTAAATAAAGAGTGGTTCTATTTTCACCCACTGTCTTATTTTCCCACCACCTTATTTTTACCTCCATCATTATATTTGAAAAAAATATTAACACACTCTTCACTCCTCTCATCATTCCTATAATATCCTTTGATATACAAACTAAAACACCCACTTAATAAAGACCTTTCACACCCTTTTAACTATTATCTCACACATCTTTTAAAATATTAACACACTCTTCACTCCTCTCATCATTCCTATAATATCCTTTGATATACAAACTAAAACACCTACTTAATAAAGACCTTTCACACCCTTTAACTATTATCTCACCCATCTTTAAAAAAAAAAAAAAATTTCAAAATTGAGCTGATTTTCATATCAAATTGTTGAAGCACTTCTTATGGGGAATAATTTGATATGAATTTTTCGTTATAAAAGATGGAACCCAAGTTTTTTGGTAGAAAGCTAGAAGCTAACAAGTGAACTTAAATGAAAATTAAAATTGAAATACCATAGAGCTGATCAATGGTACATGGTTTTTGCCCCAATTCATCTATATAGCTTGACTGAAAATTTAATACCATTTAAATCATGAAATTCCTATATATGTGCGTATGTGTGTATATATAATTCTTGATAAATAAATGGAAGTATAATTCTATTTTGTCAATAAATTGTTTTCAATTATATCATATTTAATTGGAGCGATTTTGAAAGAAAGAATTTTTTTTCATTTTAAAGGCGGGTGAGATAATAGTTAAAAGGGGTGGAAAAAGTGCTTATTGTGTGAATGTATTAGTTTTTATATCAAAGGGTATTATAAGAATAATGAAGGGTGTGAAGATTGTTTTAATATTTTTTCCAAATATAATGGTTGGTGTAAAAATAAAATCGGTGGAAATAGAACCACTCAAAATAAATTGACCTCTTCCATTAAAGGATTCCTCAAATAATTTTATGGATTAAATAAAATTTCTATGATTCGTAATCTTCATGGGCCCGCTCTATATAATATTTCAATGATCCGAACAGTCTATTTTTCAAGCTTCTATTCAATATCACCTTTGTAAAAAATTAGAAAAATTGAAAATCATTAATCTATCTAACTTTGATTAAATAAATAGACAAATAAAATATTTTCGATAAACACATGAAATGATAACCATTTAATCAAACAGATAAATGACTTTCGATTTAGCTAATTTTTTGCCAGGATGATTATTCAATGAAGATCTAAAATGTAGACAATTTTGATTATCAAAATACAATGTGGGGTGGCCCCACAAGAGATCTCTTATTTACCCTTGAATGAAGAATCCCACAATAGAAGGAGCATGTATAAATAGATATATATTTAACATGTGAACTTAAGGATATAATATGTTGGAGTTGACAAGGAAGATGTTTGGAGAAAATATCATTCTAATTTTTCTGCTTTCTTTTGAAACACATCAGGTTGCAACATTTCATTTGCTGCATTAAGATTTCAATAATCTATATCATATCTATATCTATTTTCTATGTAATTCAAAATAATAGAATATGTAACACAAGTTAATCCTCCCTCTTGCAGTGGTCACAATTAACATTCATTTGAAACTGCTTTGGAGTTGACAACAATGGATGAAATTAAACAAACAAGCATACAGATAACTTTTCCGTTCCTATTAGCATTTATGGCACCTTTTAATTGTTATATTTTCATAGCAAGATTGGAAAGTTTCGCCATTCCTATACATCCTTTCTCAAGAAATTAAAGAAGGCAACCGAAAAAGAGAGCAGGCCTTATTGTGAAAGTCAGGATCTGACAAAGAATGCTAAAATGGAGAAAGAAAAACAGATACTGAATTTAAGGCAACCATTAACATAAAAAAAAATCCACAGGAAAGATATTTGATTCACTGGCAAGATCTTAGTACAGAAGTCTATACAAAATGTAAGGCAATTGATTACCAGCGACCACCTAAAAAAACAAAAAAACAAAAAAGTAAAAGAAAGAAGTAAATCAAGTGAAAAACATACCCATTTAGGCAAGATAGAAGATATCATCAGTCATAAGAAGAATGTACTGCAAAATCCTCAAAGGGGCATTTCTAAAATCCAATGGAGGCAACCTGAGCTCCCGAATCCTACACTCCCCAGCAGAGCAAGCTCGAACCCTATTTGTATCGACCTTCCTGAAGAGATACACCGATTTTCCACCGCAAACTCGCCTATCCCCAGAGTCTGTTGATGGGTTTTCCTTAGTCTTGAAAAGGGTCCACCCCAGTCCGGCCAAAGCGCGAGAAAAGCCTTCCATTGTGTCGATTCGATTGCCCAACAACCGCGAAAAGAGCGACATTGAGCAGCAATTCCAATTGCTTTCATTGCCAACACTACTTGGCTCGAGGGTTTTGTAATTGGAGCGCACAAACACCAGCTTGAATAGGCCTTTGGAGAGTTTGACAAAGGCGCGAAGATGGGAAAGAGAGGCTGTGGAGAGAGAAGGGAAAGGGAGGGGAACTGTGTCTTGGGGTAAAGCTGTTGATGACCATGAATATGATGATGGGAATGAGGATGGGGATGTTGAAGATGGAGAGGATGATGATGGTGATGGGGGTGGTGGGTATGAGAGAATGATGTGGGAGAGAGATGGGGTTGGATGCAAATCCATGCCCATGTCTCTGGCTATGGTGGCGAGTCTGTATGTGTCTGTGACAAGCTCCTTAGTTGGGAGAAAAAGGAGAAATGGGGTTCTTGATTTGGTTGGTTTATGATTGCTTCCTCCTGTTTGTGTGTGATGGGCATCGAAATCATTGCCATTATTACCATCATCGTCATCATCAGCATCGTCGTCATGGTCAATATGGTGATTTTGGGAGAGAGGGTTGTTGTTGATGGTTTCTCCAAACACCAGAGAGCGTACCAGCTTGACTGGGAGCATCTTTTCTTCCCCTTTTTCTCTCTCACTCTGTTTAAGTCTTTCCATCCAATTATGACCCTTCTTAGTAATAACCTTCCATTGACACTTTGTTGATAATAGTCTCGTGACAAGGTTAATTGGCTTCCCTATCTTTAACTGTCATTTGTTGTTGTTGTTTTTTTTTTTCCCCCTTTTTTACCTCATTATTTCATTTATGGTTTTAGCCTAGAAAATATAAATGTAAATGTTTATAAACCCCTAATTTAGAGCTAGATTCTCCCTAAACCTCCACCTTAAATCAACCTCTTCTAAAACTCTCTATTATGAACTTAAACTCTTCCAAAACTCCCTAGTCAACTTATACCTAGCTAGATTTGACCTTCTTATTTTTAATATTTCGATTATATCTTTTTTTTTTTTCTGATTTTACAATTATTAACTATCTATCATTCTCACTTTATCTTTCTCTCTCCCCCAACCTCATCTCTCTCTTCCATCTTCTCTTTCTCCCAGTGCTTATTGATCGGCGATATCGCCGTCGTCTAGTGGCCAACTACAACTAAACTAGTAGGTTCTCTTTGCCTTTTCCTCTTCTATCTATCCATGGCCTTCACTTTCCCGAAAAACCCATAGAAACCCAAAAGCAGCCCAAAATCCGATCGTCATTTCCGCTGATGACTTTGAGATTTCGACGGCGACGCAGTCGCTTGCCACTTCCAGAAGCTTTCTTTTGACGTGCTGAGTGTGATGGTGGTCTCTGATTCTCTAACTAACCACCGTGGACGGTGAATCGACGCTGAGAATGTTCGAAACTTTCAGCCGCCGTTTCCAGCGATTCCGGTGATGTATTGATGTGTTTTCAGTCTCATTCTTCTCCCCTAGACATACTCTCTCTACTGGTATACAAGTTTGGGTTCAATTGTTTCGAATTTCAAAAGCCCTAATTTGAAAACCTCATCCTCCGCCACTGCCACTCTCAGATTTCGGTGGCTCCGACCACCCATGATTAAGGTTTTGGTATTAAAATGCTTCTCTCTCTGATTTCTTTATGTTTGTTAAATCAATTCTTTGATTTGGATACTGAAATTGATCAGGTTCTTTGGTGTCAGTGTAGTGAAAATAAATATATCTGGCATTTTGAAACATAGTGTTTATGTTGAAATTGTGCCCCTAATATAAGATAAATCAAATTTGCAGATGGAAACAGATCTGGACGATGATGGCGGTGTAGCCTGGGATTTGTGTTTGAGATCGGATGATGATGGCATCATAGCTTAGGATTTGAGTTTAAGATCGGACGACATAGCCTAGGGTTTGAGTTTTGTTGATTTTAGTAATTCAGTTTCACTACAAACTATATTTTTCAGTGAAATTGTTTTCAGTTTCAAGTGAAACTGAATTTAGGTTATTTAGTGAAGATGTAATTGTTTTTTTTAATGAAGGTGTAACTGTTTGTTTATTGAATATGTAACTGTTTTTTTAGTGAATATATAATTTTTTTTTATGGGCCTGCAAGGTTTTTTTCTTGTTAAAAAATAATAGTGTAATTATTTGTAGTTATTTTTTAGTGTAATTGTATTTTTGAAATTGAGTTTCAATGTAGCTATTTTTTTAAAATTCAGTTTCAATTTCAGTGACAGTGTAACTGTATTAAAGTGTAACTGTATTGAAGTGTAACTGTGTTGAAGTGTAACTGTATTAAAATACAGTTACACTGGGCGCGTGTCAGTCCGTGTCAGCGCGCGCGTCAGAGCGTGTCAGGGCGCGTCAGTCCGCGTCAGTCCGTATCAGCACGCGTCAGAGTATGTCAGAAGGGCAAAAGAGGCATTATAAGTTTTAGGGGGTTTTGGGAGAGTTTCTAAATAGGTGGGGGCTTAGAAAATTTTTTTGGTAATTAGGGGGTTTAAAAAAATTTGCTGTTATTNTAACCCATTTCTAAAATTTGTAAAAAGTAATAATAATAAAATTAGAAGATAAAATAAAAGATGTGAAATTGCGCCGCCACGTCAGAAAATACTAGTTAATTTTTTTAATTAAATACTCAAATAAAAAAAGTATAAACCTAAAACATGTATGTGTAATTTGCGCTTTTTTTTTTTTTCTCAATACCTTTAATCTCATTATTATTATGAGGATTTTATTATTATTAATATCCTTTAAAGGCTTTAATATATCTCATTTTCTTCAATGTGGTTGTTGCTGAAGTCGATAAAATTTCACAAGGTTTCTATCAAAAACAGAAAAAGCTTTCTGGGTTCGTGAATTTGAGTGAGGCGACAGAAAGAGAGCAGGCTACTGCAATTTGCTCCTAATAACAACTCTCACAATCAGCAGAAGGATAAAGTATCATCTGAAATTCCCAAAGAGCAATGGGTGAAGTTTTATTCGAGATGGAGCAGAATCTCAAGTTCAAACAGGTAAAAATCTTCGCTTTCATTCCCCGTCTTCAAGATTTCACAAATTTCTGTCATCAAAACCGTAAAAACCCTATTCATTTTGACTGAATTGATAGCCAAAAAGCACCCATAAACTGCTAACTTAGCACTTAGCAGTAGCTAATGTGTGTGTGTCGGTTATATTCAGATCAATGTGACGCCTCAAGAAATAAAGGTTTTTATGGCTTGCAAGTCAAGGGCTCTTAGGGAGTTTACATTCGGAGGTCTTGCAGCGGCTACTGTTGCCTGGACAGGTGTCCCATTTATCTTCTTGTTTTTATTGTTGTTCTTTTGTAATGGTATGATGGTGGTACACGTGAACAAGTTTTTTGCTATTCAGCAATTTGACTTACATTTTGAATTCGCATTCACAAGAATACAGTTTTGATTGGGTCATTTTCTGTTACATTGGTTTTTTTGTAGAGAAACATGGGTTCTCTGAGGTCCATAGTTTTAAGGTAGTTAGCATGAATTGTTTACAAATTAGTAAATTACAACACTAAATTGAAGCATATTCAAACACCTGTCAGTAAATTCAATCGTTTATGTGTTTTAATGCTGCTTGCTAGCTAAGAAAACCTTAAGAAGTATTGGTGATATGTGCTGAGAACAGTCTATTGAATCATGTGGACTGCCCTACTTGGACAAAAACATTTCATTGAATTGAAGTGAAGTTGATACATATTCTTTGTTGGCTCTGGTAATCTTTCAAATGTGGCATATTGCGCATACGGGTTGTTTTCACTTTGTTTTCTTCACTGCCATTGATTTATCTTTTCATTTCTTAATGATCTCAATTCATCTGTGGCAGCATCATCAAAAATGAATAAGTTTTTTCGACTTAACCTTTCAGCTGGTAAGATAGACTCTCTCTCTCTCTCTCAGTAAATACTACAACTATTGTATTTTTCTAGATCCGTTTTATTGAGCTTGGATATCTACATCCACCCCTCCCGCTGGTATTATCTTTGGATCCATTGAAAGCCCATTGTTTGGGTTATGAACTACAGAACTGGAGGTAACTACCATCTATGGTGAAGATGGGGTTTGATATGACAAGAGCTGTTGCTTTCTTAGAATTGATCTTAGCTATCTATCATTTTTCCCTTTGCATCAAGTGTGACTCTTCTGCAGGAGCTGCTGTTTTATTTGGAATGTGGAGACTTACTAGATCTTTAGATTCATGTGTTGATCGTATTCTTGCACTGGATGGAACTCGGATGCAGGCGGAGTTAGCAAATATGTATGTCACCTTACTTGTTTATATAATTTATGATGAATTTTCACTCAGTTCTTGGAATGAACTGTTGTCCTCTGCTATTCGTGAATAGACATGTTTTCAGGCCATGATTGCTGATCTAAAAGGATCCTTAGCCATCCTGGTGTGGATCTATTTTTCTTTAGTTGTAATTGGAAGGATTATTAGTATAAAAAATTTAAGTAATTTCTAGTCTTTTTTAGACTTGTGTCTAAGTAGGCATAACCCATTAATTGGAGTTGCACCAGGCTAAAATGATTGCAAAGAGAAGGTTGCAAGTAAATGTGTTTGCAGAGCCTAGTTAATTCAGGTAACTTAGTTGGTAGCCTGGAATAGAAGCAGTAGCTGAGGTGATTTACTAGATTCGTCATCCTATCATGTCATGCATTACTTTTTTTTTTTCGCAATTAAATCTTTTAAATAGTGTAGATAAGCATCATAATCTAAATAAATTACTCTGTTGGAAGTAGTTTTGTCTATTATGCCTTATGAGAGGTCAAACTATATTATTACTGTTCTCATGAAGTAATATAAATTGGCTTCTATAATATAGTATGTAATAGTAAGATTTCCCAATAGGCTACAGGCTCATTCTTCTTTTCGACATGGCTCATATTGCCTGAGACCATCACCTTTTCCCGTAAGTTTCTCAAGTTGTGTATACAATTCATGTGGGGATGGTGCCCAATACAGCTTAAAATTTCTTCTCTTTTAAAGATACTGTCAGTTACTGTACATCTATCCAAGCACGGAAAACTGCCTATTCTATATCTGACCAATATCTGCTCTTCCATTACATATTTGACATGCCCTTGTTTACTTGGATATATGTATGTAATTGTCAGAGTACATATACTCCCATTTAATTATTAAACTACGAATTGTGATTCAAATGACAGAATGGTAAGAAAGTATCAAAATGATCCTTGGAGAATGCAGCGTATCTCTAAGAAGTTCTACTCTGAGAGAGTTTTTGATGATTCATCCTCAGAGCAGCCAAAAATAAGGTGGCGTTATCGGAATAATTTTAGTGATAACATCGCTCATGGTCAAAGAACACATGACAGCAACTCTCAAGGTGATTCAGACAATGGCTCCTATGGTGACCATCACAATTTCTCTGACGGTGATTCCAAGGACGCCGAAAATGACTCTGACAAAAAACAGACTAGTTTTGATCCTAAACAAGTTCCTGTAAGAATACTCATCTAATCATTTCTTTTCTTAATACAATTTGCATTACTTTTTGCTCCCTCATCAGAACTTAACATATTTGAACTTAAACTACTTTTAAGGAAATTAATTTTAAAGGACTAATGGAATTGCAGATGAAGGATCTAGAAATACCATATTTCAGAAACTTAGGTTTCCTGCCTTGTTACTATTAAGGAATGTGTAGTTTTTAAGGCTTTCTTCTACTATTCATATGGTAGAACATGATATTGGATTCATTGGTTTCACATTTACAATTTGAATTGCCAAGAAAAGAAGACCATAGACTTTTTAAGAGAATTAAAAGCGAAAAGAAAAAGATTTAAGGATGAGATTATAAAACTTGGTTAAAAGATTATAGTATTGTCATTGTGCAGTGTGTTTTTTGGAACTAATAATTGTCCCTTTTGATATAATGCTTTTATTGCTAACTTGACAACTCATTTACAGATTTAAACTCTAAATGCATATGAGTGTCAATTGTACATGGAAATCAATTTTACACAAACGCAATATATATAGTTCATTTATCCTGCATGTTGCCTCTCATCATGGTTTATTGCATTGACTCTATCATGTGGTCAACACAATCAGTGGCCCACAATGATTCGCAACATCCTGCAATTGAAAATCCAGGTGTGTGTGCATGCATACGAAATAAATACATACATGCATGCATGCATAATATACAGACATATATGCATAAAACTACTCCAATACTTGCATTTGAACCATTACATGGTACAGCAAATCGATCCTGGCCAGATCAAACTCAGATGCCAAATTTATCATACCCTGCGCCCATTCCCATAGAAAACCAAACTTACTGCTTCTAGGAGATATTGATTTAGATCTTGTGCAAAGGGGTTGTTACATAAAAAATACATGCTGAAATCAGCAGTCAACAGTATTATAGTCGGACCATACATGTGGGAAGAATTCTTACTATTCCCCCTTGTCTGTGTAGATATCTGAATAATAATGAGGAAACCACCTTTACTGTTCATGGCATATGATAAAGTTCCCTTCAATCTGACTTGGCTTATTCTTATTGTAGATGAACTCTGGTGTTGATGCAATGGAAGACCCTCTTGATTTCCTTTTTGGTTATCCAACAAGGGAGGAGGCTAAGGTTAGTCGTCCAAATACCTCTAGCATCTCCCCAAAAGTGCATGCTCGTAACCGTAGAAGATCTCACCGTAGGCGTCGAATGCACCATCAGGAGGACTTATCAGACATCCAACATATGTAACTGTGAGTTGAATTTGACTGAACACTGGAGAAGATCAAAGGGCAGGTTTAAAGGGTATATTAATGAATTGTTTGCTTCAAATATTTTTGTGAGTTTGAGACTTTTTCAGGTAGAGAATCTGCTTGAATTTACAAAAGTATCCGGCAAGTTATTGTCGTTCACTTTTTACTGCTATGTAATTATGGATAAGGTGATTTAATAATAAGGTACTGGTTACTGAAAATATAAACAAAAAGCAAGTAATGAGTTAAAAGTAACAATCATTCACCCAAAATATAACTTTCAAGACACCTTCTAGATAAGCACCATCCAGCTATCAAGAAAAAGACCAAAACGGACATTTAATCTTCACAGTCTAAAAGCAAACAAAAAGCGGGCCTAAACACTGAACTGAAACATGGTTTAACAAAAACTCAAGCAGTGCAAACTAAAACCATGCAACCGTCCCGCTAAAAGAAAAAAATAAATGTTCATCTCTTTCTACATTACCAACCGCAATTGGAAACTGTTCATTTCTACTTTACCAAATCGAAAATTGCTCATAAAAAAATCATTCAACAGTTGAAATCCAGACAAGCAAGTCAAGAAATCTTCAACAAAAGGTAAAGCCTAAACCCATAATTTCTACATTGATTTTCATTCAAGAACTGAAATTGAAACAAAAGGTAATAATTTTGTTTCTATAACTTCTCCATGCAGGGACAGTTTCAGAAAAGCAAAAATAAAAATCGAACAATCAAGTCAAAGATATCTTCTACAAAAGGTAGGCCTAAACTCATAATTTCTCACATTGATTTTCAATATCAATTTCAGTTTGATACTATATGAAATTCCCTAGTTAAATCACTAAATAAGCCTAGAGGGGGGTGAATAGGCTTTAACAAAAATTTACCCAATTTTAATTTTACCAAGTTGATTAATTAAGCAGCGGATTAAAATCAACTAAACTTGATCAATAAAACAATCAAACAACCAAACAAAGAACACAGATATTTGTTGACGCGGAAAACCCTCAACTAGGAAAAACCGCGGGACCTAGTCCAGATAAACAATCCACTATGATACCTGAAAAGTTATAACCAATGACTCGATCCAAACTAATCTAGATTCCTTCCTAGAAAAGTAAAACTGACCTCATGTCACTTGTATCTCTTCGATCACTTGAATTGAGTAGAGACTTTCTTGCCAACGCCTTGAAGACAAGAGCTCACGAACTCGACTTCAACCTTGATGCTCGAGTTCAACCAAAGATGGAGGATGTATGAATGAATGTGATAGATTGAATAGATTCACAAGGAACAATCTATTTAACGTATCTATGTTTATGCACGATGAACTATCCTATATGATTAGTGTTTATGCAAAGAGAATGTTCATAGAATCAATAAAAGCCTTACACACTAAACCTTAGAATGCACAATCTCTCAAATTGTATAATATATGTGAGTTACTTGATTTAAGATTAAAGCAATCTATTTATAAGAGACAAACCCTAATAAACTAGGAAACAAAACATAAAGCAATTAGGAAAGATATGGGAATCAATTAGGCTTTTTAAAACCTTTAAAAACTAAGATTTAAAACACAAAATTGCAAAAAATCATGCGTAGGACCGGTCCTCTAAAGCATGAGATCGGTCCTCTGGAAGCTAGAAAAAAACAAGCCACTATAGGACCGGTCCTCTGATCCATGGGATTGGTCCTCTTATCCGTAGGACCGATCCTCTGATTCGTAGGACCTATCCTCTGATCCGTAAGACTTGTCCTCTGATCCATGGGATTGATCCTCTGAGATCAAAAACCTTTTTTAAACAATTTTAAACATCCTTATTTAAACCCAAAGAGATTAAAACATATTTAAAGGTATATGAATGAATTTCTAATCACCTAGAATGCATGCATAGTCTCTAAGACAAATTACCTTGATCCTAATAGGANTCTCTAAGACAAATTACCTTGATCCTAATAGGAATTGAACATTGAGATACGGCTGGATTAACACTTGAACCTCGAATCTTGCTTCACTTTAAACGACGATTAAAA
>QANT01003958.1:0-28110 GCA_003254885.1 Purshia tridentata | reverse complement strand
ACCAAACATTGCCCTTTCTTTAATCTTTTATATATATATATATATATAAAGTCAGAAGATGGAGTATAATGGTTAAATTTATGAATTCTAAAAATACTCCCACCTAAAAAATAAATACTAATAATATTGTTTATTAATAAAAGACAAAAAGATAAAATAGAATAATTAGAATTAAAAAATATAAAATTACAAAAATATAATTTTATTTTCAGCAACCCACTCTCTCATCATTATTATTTTAGGACAAATAAATTATTAAAATTTTTAATTAAATATTTAAAAAGATCAATTATGTGCGGCAGGCAAGGGACTAGTACTTTAAATTAGAAATAAAATAAAATAAAATAAAACTTAATTTGCCAACATAGCCTCCCTAGTCCTTCCTCCTCTAGGGGGTGGGAAGACCAATTTTGAACGAAAAATTCCTTATTCGGGCACGTTAATTTGTAAAACCCTTCGAGTTAACCGTCTGGCAACCAAAACGTTTTGAGGCAGCCACTCAATCAGCAGAAAGCAGCAGGACAAAAATTTGGAGAAAAAGCTATTAATCTTGCTGGGTAGTGAGCTCCCCGCATATCCATCAAATCACAAGGTACTATTTTCGTCCCAAGACTTCATTTTCATTTCTATTCAGCTGAATGCCTTCTAGGTCTCTAGGAATCACTAGTCTTGGACTCTCATCGAACTTGTCATGACCCATTTGCAAAAACTCAGAACATCATCTATTCTCAACTGGGTTTCTTCAAATTTAGCTGAAAACCACCTTAGAATATCAAGAACCCCACTTCAGCCAATTGGGTCTTTCCCCAATTCGCAAACTCCTAGACTTTACAGAACAAAAACAGTTCTTGAAAGTGAAGATTCTGAAAACTTGGATAAAACTTCGACTGCCTATGGAGAAAATACTGCTCGAATTTCTCGAGTTATTAGAAGAGAAGCGCAAGCTGCATTGTTGGAATATTTGTATTGTACTAGAGGCTTACAGTTCATGGATGCTGAGTATATGAGTAGAAACTCACCACTTTTTCTTAAGAAGCTTTTAAAAAGGGTTGATAATGCAAATGAAAATGAAATTGGGTGGTCGATTGCTCGGTACTTGAGGTACCACCCTATTAATGAGTTTGAACCTTTCTTTGAGAGCTTGGGTTTAAAACCTTCAGAGTATGCTTCTCATCTTCCGCGTAATTTGATGTTCTTGACGGATGATGGTTTGTTGCTTCATAATTATACTGTTTTGTGTCGCTATGGGATTGCTCGTAATAAGATAGGAAAGATTTATAAAGAAGCGTCAGAAGTCTTTCGATATGATTTTGATGTTTTGCAATCAAAACTTCAGGCATATGAAGAACTAGGTCTCAGGCAATCTGCTGTAATTAAGCTTATTGCTGCTAGTCCCTATCTTTTAGTCGGGGATGTAAATGCGGCATTTGTTGAGGTATTGGAAAATCTGAAGAGTTTTGGATTTGAAACTTGTTGGATTGAGGGGCATTTATCGGAAGAGGATTTTTATAATTGGAGCCAGATGCTTGAAGTTCTAAGTTTGTTTAGTGAGATGGGTTGCAGTGACAAGCAGTTGGGTGAATTAATTGGCCAGCACCCAGATATTATATTTGAGGGTTCAGGGGAAACAACATTATTACTAATTGGGTTCTTACTGAAATTTGGACCCACAATGAACCAGATACGTTCAATGTTTCTGCAGTTTCCACAAATTCATGTTATGAAATTTGCTTTGAATTTGAGGAAAAGCTTTTTGTTCCTGAGTGTGATCGAGATGGAGGTTGCAGAGATTGGGAAGATTGTCTGTTCTTACCCCCGCCTACTGGGTTCATGTGCTTTGAAAACACCTAACACATTATTTGCTCAATTGAAGGTTGGGAAGAAGCGCCTGTCTCGATACATACAGGAGAACCCAGAAGAATTGAAGAATTGGGTTTTGGGTAGAAGACTTGAGCGACTTCCAGAATCAGAAGAGGACCTTAGATTAAAGACACAGAAAACTATGTTCTTGTTAGACAAAGGATTTGTAGAAAACTCAAACAAAATGAAAGAAGCACTAAAAGTATTTCGAGGCAAGGGAGGGGAGCTTCAAGAAAGATTTGATTGTATTGTGGAAGCTGGTTTAGATTGCAATGATGTCTGTGAAATGATTAAAGTATCCCCTCAAATTCTTAACCAGAAAAGGGATGTGATAGAAATGAAGATTGATTTTCTTGTAAATCATTTGGGTTATCCCATATCATCTTTGGTGGCCTTCCCATCATATCTGTCCTATAAAATTCAAAGGGTCAAGCTTAGGGTACTCATGTACAACTGGCTCAAAGGTCAAGGAACAGCAGATGGTAGGCTTGCCTTGAGCACTATAATTTCATGCACAGAAAAAACATTTATGAGGCTGTATGTAAATCTTCATCCTGGTGGCCCTCAAGTTTGGGAGGATTTGAAAAATAAGATTTATTCCGAGCAATAAAATATTCTTTGCTTCACCCTTTTAAGCTTCTCTGTGTGTCCCAAGGCGGTACTACATATTTGTTCCTTCTTCTTTCACATGATTGGATTTTTTATGAGCATTAACAGTTCTCTGGTGATATTTTACATGGAAAGTAGATTTAAGATCAGATTGTTTTTAAGTCTATATTCCTTTTATCCTGACAGTTTTACATTTATGTTTAACGCAGAATGCTAAATGTTAAATTTGGAGCATCCAACCAAAGCCAATTGGCAATAGGCACAATCCTATGGTGTTATGTATTTAGATGCAAGGATTAGAATGCTCAGTGTGGAAATTTTATACTCTCAATGCCCCTCAGGTTTGATCAAATTGAGCCGATGTGGATCAATTATAATGGTTGACATGGAGCAAGTGTAGTCAAACTGGACCTTTCACGAGGATAAATGTCCTTTTTGGTACAATATTAAAGTTGGAGGATTCAACCAAAATTAATGTGTAATGAGTGGGAGTGGATAGGCTTGGGACCTTATATATGTATGATTCAGAATGCCTGATATGAGATTTTATATTCTCAACATTAAATGTCCATTATAGCAAATTGCATTTCACATACTCAGTAAAATGGTTTATCCTCATAACCCTGAAATCCTATCTTATTAGTGTTAAAAAAGTTGCAGTGATTTCTTAGCCAAAAAAAAAAAAAGTTGCAGTGATTTTAATTCAGGAAACTGATACAAAACAGATGACCTGCATATTTGGCTCATGCTTGATAAAATGAAATGGCTTATATTAGAATTCCACTACCACTTTATTCTTTTTCCTTCTTTTTTGAGTCTGGAAATACAAAATCACTGTTGGGCTGGTATACAATACTTTTTTTTGGAAGTGGCCTTGCCAGTAGTTGCGTGCATGCTTATGAGCAATGAATGCCATCTCAATCTTTGTTCCATTTATTCTTGTCGGATTAAAAGAGCAATGAATGGCTGAATATTAGCGGCCTCTTTAAATAATGACCTGATGGGATCCGACTTGAAGCACTCTTTCTTTTGGTCGAAAAAAAAGAAAAAAGAAAGAAAGAGAGAGAGAGCTTCAAGTCAAGATGGATTCGACTTGAAGCTTCAAGCATAACATAATAAACACTCTATTATCATATTTTTATTTTTTTAAATCTTTTAAAAAACAAACCAGCAATGGCTGACATTTTTTTTTTGTATGTTTAGGGCTTAATCCTTTTTAATACCTTTTAAAGCAGGGTATAATTGCCCCTAAATTTTTTTATTATTAAAACTTGGTGTGGTTACTGGTTAGGACTTGGGAGTTTTTGGATGTTATAGAAACACCTGAACAAATATGGAGTAAAAACAGAGGGAGCAAATGATCTGGCACGTAAGATTTCCTTTTCTTTTTTCTTCTTAATTTTACTTTCGCTATTAAATTCTAAATAATATTTTTTATGCTTGAAAATCGGTCCAAGTTACCAAATATCAATGTTGGAAATCAAACAGCAAAATCAAAATCACACAAAAAAGACTTTAATATAAAATAGAATTACTCTTACGAATTATGCTAAACAATTTATATTATAAGTTAAAAATTGCCACAGAATCAAAATTCCCCATTGCACCTCCAAGTGTTTTTTTCTTCTTTTTTTCTTACATTTTCTATAAATAAAAAAGTTATTAGAGCAATTTAATATTTTTGTACTAAAAAGGAGGAAAAAAAATAATAGAGACAAGACAACCCAAAAGAAAAGGGCTGACTCTGACTGGCTGAGACTAACCAGAGTTGACCTAAAAAATAATAATTCTAAAACCCTTCGGGGAAAAAAGTTCTAAAACCCTTCTGGTAGACTGAGACGACCAACGATTTTGCAAGCACAATCCTGTTTGAATGTCTGTAAGGCAGCCCCTCAATCAGCATCAGTACGAGAAACTCCAGCAGCTGAAGCTGAAAATCTTGCTGAGTAGTGAGCTCGTGCCTATCAATATTCATCAAAAGGTAATATTATCATCCCAAAGACTTGATAGCCATTTCTATTCAGCTGAATCTTGGCCCCTTTAGGTTCTCTAGTCATCACTTGGCTTGGAATCTCATCAAACTGGTCATGACCCATTTGCAGAGACTTAGAACAGCATCTATTCTCAATTGGGTTTCTTCAAATTTTTATGAAAACCACCTTAGATCACCAAGAGTCCCATTTCAGCCAATTGGGTCTTTCCCCAATGCCCAAAGCCCTAGACTTTACAGAACAAAAAGAGCTCCTGATACTGAAATTTTGGATAAACCTTCTACTTCTAATGGCAAAACTACTAGTCGAATTCGTTCCTTTAAAAAACAAGCGCAAGCTGCATTGATGGATTATTTGCAGTGTACTAGAGGCTTACAGTTCATGGATGCTGAGAATATGAGTAAAAACTCGCCGCATTTTCTTGAGAAACTTTTAAAGTGGGTTGATATTGAGAAAGAAATTCTTATAAAAAAAGATGATGAAAAAGAAATTGGGCGCTCAATTGCCCGGTACTTGCGTTACCACCCCATTAATGAATTTGAACCTTTCTTTGAGAGCTTGGGCTTGGAACCTTCTGAATATGTTCCTCTTCTTCCCCGAAATTTGATGTATTTGACTGATAATGAGTTGCTGCTTCATAATTATACTGTTTTATGTAATTATGGTATTGCACGTAATAAGATGGGAAATATCTATAGGCAAGCAGCAGAAGTCTTTCAATATGATTATGAGGTTTTGCTGTCAAAACTTCAAGATTTTGAAGAACTAGGTTGTAGCCAATCTACTTTAGTTAAGTTTATTGTGGCTAGCCCTTATCTTTTAATTGGGGATGTAAATGCTGCATTTGTCAAGGTATTGGAAAAATTGAACAGTATTGGACTTGAAACCAATTGGGTTGGGGAGAATTTATCAGAAAATATTTATTATAATTGGAGCCGAATGCTTGAAGTTCTAGGTTTGTTTAGTGAGATGGGTTGCAGCAATGAGCAGTTGGGTCTAACAATTGGCCGGCACCCAGATATTTTATTTGAGGGTTCAGGGGAAAGGACCATTTCACTAATTGGGTTCTTACTGAAATTTGGATCCACAAAGAGACAGTTGTGTTCAATTTTTTTACAATTTCCACAAATTCCAGTTGTGAAATTTGTTTCAAATTTGAGACAATGCATTATGTTTCTGAATGAGATTGAGATGGAGATTGCAGAAATTGGTAAGATTGTCCAGTCTCACCCCCTGCTGCTGGGTTCGTGTTCTCTGAAAAAAACTAACAGCTTACTCTCTAACTTGAACGTTGGGAAGAAACGATTATGTAGATATATCCAGGAGAACCCACAAGAATTGAAGAATTGGGTTTTGGGTAAAAGAGTGCAGCCATTTCCAGACTCAGGAGAGGACCTTAGATCAAAGACAGAGAAGACTAAGTTCTTGTTATACATAGGATTTGCAGACAACTCAAACAACATGAAAGAAGCGCAAAAGGCATTTAAGACTAAGTTCTTGTTATACATAGGATTTGCAGAAAACTCAAACAACATGAAAGAAGCGCTAAAGGCATTTCGAGGCAAGGGAGGAGAGCTTCAGGAAAGATTTGATTGTATTGTGAAAGCTGGTTTGGATAAGGAGGATGTCTGTGAAATGGTCAAGGCAAACCCTCAAATTCTTAACCAGACAAAGGATGTGATTAAAATGAAGATTGATTTTCTTGTAAATCAACTGGGTTATCCCATATCATCCTTGGTGACCTTCCCAGGATATCTTATACATAAAATTAGAAAGGTCAAGCTTAGGGTATTCATGTTCAATTGGCTCAAAGATCATGGAGTAGCTGATCCTGCGCTTGCCTTGAGCACTGTTATTTCATGCTCAGATACATATTTTATGAAAAATTATGTAATCCGTCATCCTAGTGGTCCTACAGCTTGGCAGGATTTTAAGAACACAATTTATTCCGAGCACTAGGATATTCATTGCTTCTCTTGTTGAGGCTCTGCATTGGTGGTTTTCCTGTTTCTTTTACATGCTGAGGCACATGAGAATAAATACAAGCAAAGTTCATTTAACACCAGGTTGTTATATGTTTAGTGTGTATATTTCCAGTTGTGAGTAATTGACCATTCATGTTCTACATAGAATGTTAAATGAGTCCATGTCTATAATGATAAAATTATTTATTAATACCATTCATGTTCTACATAGAATGTTAAATGAGTCCATGCTTATAATGGTAAAATTATTTATTAATTTTTTTCTCTTTAATATTAATGCAATTTTTTCTTCCTTGATGTGCAAGTTTCTCTTGATGTGCAAGTTTCTCTTGATCTTGTTAATTATGAGTGCATTCCCCCACTTTAGCATAGCCTAAGCCAATTGCCCTTCCTGGCTTCCCCATTCGATACTAGTTCAGTTTTATAAAAGTAGCAATGGTTTTACCCGAGTTAACAAGAACAAGAGAAACTTTACCATCAGAACAGAAAAGGAAATTTTTTGAGGTAATAAGCAATAGCATGCACCGTCTGAATGAAATTTCAGCTATTATCAGTCAAATTACTTACCAACTTTGTTCTTTAATTTTGAAATTCTTGGCCTATGAAACAAAGGCAGTCACCTTTTTGCATATTCGCATGCTTACCATCCACACAAAAGCAGCTGATTTCAGCATAATATGGAAGAGTTGAGGTCCTACTGTAGATGGTCATACCACAAAGTCAAGTATTGGAGAGAAAAACTTGAGTAAGATGGTCATACCACGTCAGCATACGTGATGAATCCAACCAACCACTCAATTATGATGTATTAAAACCTGAGTGGGGAGTGGGATTTGGATGAGATGTGGTATGACCTTCCCATCAAGTTTTTCTATGGACAATTTCAAACGACATCTTTGCTTGAAAAAGCTTTCCACCCAAAACCACAACGTTGCCAATTTATGCTCCAATTAAGAAGCCCTTTACAAACAAAAAAAATAACATAAAGTAAAAGAAATAATGAGGCATTCCAAAATCAGCACATGCAAAAGAAGAAAATCATATTTTCATATTTCCACATGATAAAAGGACTTGTATTGTATTTTTTTTTTTTTTGGCCAAGGACTTGTATTGTATGTTTGATAATGAGACTTTGACACTCCGTACTGAAAACATGGAAAAAATTTCCCTAGGCTTTTTTACGCAAATACCACCTGGACTATAAGGAGTGTGCTCCCATACCACCCAAACTTTTTTTTTTTACCATTTACCACCTGAAATTATCAATATGTGTCAATGTAACACCTATAGTCAATTTTCCAGTTAAATCATTAACTTTTTTCTCAAATTTGCTCTTAAAAAGTTTTTCTTTTTGTTAATTACAATTGAGGGCAAATTCATAAATTTAAAAAAAAAATTGATGATTTAACAGAAAAATTGATTGTAGGTGCCACATTGGCACATATTGATAATTTCAAGTGGTAAATAGTTAAAAAAAAGTTTGGGTGGTACGGGAGCACACCCCCTATAGTTCAGATGATATTTATGTAAAAAACCCATTTCCCTGCACTTATGATTGGGTGTAGGGGTGATGTGCTTATGAAAATAAAGTATTACTAAAAGTATCAACTATTGTCAAAAGTCATTTTACACCTTATGAGAGTATGAAGTGAACTCGTCGGCTTATACCCTAATTGAAAAACATGAAGAGGAAGCAGTGTTTAGCACTGCAAGAAACGATAGCCTATTTAAAAAATTAAAAAAATCCACCAACCTCTTGGCGGTGTTACCGATCCCTTGAAATCAAGTGTGAACGGGTGAACCTATACGGCTTTGTTAGTTTCAAAGGTAAATTACTCAATTTTAACAGGAAAAACCTATTTATTGGTATTGCAACGACAATCAACAAGGGGAAAAATAATTCAGTGAGAGAGATAAAATTGAAAGGAGAAGATAGATTTGATTTTGCATCTGCATGTACAGATCTATGAAGTAAAAACTAGAGACTGGGTGGGTTTGTTGGGAAATATGATGTCGGTGTTGCCGAATATGAAGTTCCATGTTTCCAAATTTGTATCCCGTGTTTTCCAAATGATAGAAGGGTTAAATACATTTTTGGTCTTTGTGTTTTACTCCAAAAACAAATTTGGTCCTCGTGGTTTTAAAATTTCGATTTTGGTCCTTCATTTTCGTTTGTTAACAATTTTGGCCATTCAGTGGCCATTTGCAAAGTTACATATATATATGATAAGTTTGAAGTGATATATATATAAATGCTCAAGAACCAAAATTGTTAACGTACGAAAATTCAAAGATCAATATAAAAATTTTGAAACCGCAAGGATCATATTTGTTTTTGGTATAAAACCAAAATCAAAATGTTGAAATCATGATCACCAAATTTATTTTTAGACCAAAACACAACTAAAAATATTTTTACCTCTTAGCCGTTTTTTTTTTAATTTGCACTATAAATTGAAATTTATATCCCGAGTTTTTCAAATATTAATTTTTAGATATGATGACAAACACATTTTTCTTCTGCTCTTATTTTGCAAAAACGAAAAACCATTTTGTAAAATGTTACTAAACACAACTAAAGAAGTTTCACTTTTGAGTTTCCTGCGACCTACTAATTTTTTATTTTTTTTTCATAATCCCGAAACCTACTAATTTAAGGGTTAATGTCAATTAACCTTAGTACGATTCAATTGTCACTTAGCATAAGGGGTTTTTTTTTTTTTTTCTATTTAAAGAATATAAGTATCAGTGCCAAATATAAAATTGTTCATTATTTCAACCAAACCAAAAATAAAATAAAATTTGTCATTATTTAACAGTAAACACATATTTGCAATTTTGCTAATTTCCCATATGACCCTTTTGCAGAGGAGGAAAATTAAAACTTTCACTACTTTCTTACCAAATTTCGTCTCCTTGCTTCCTCTATTCAAGTTATTTCTCTCTGCCTCCTTTCTTTAGCTAAGCTCTCAAAAGCTTAGTATTGCTTTTGATTAGTCTCTTCAAGCCTCAATCTTTGTGCTAACGTTTCTCTTTAATCACATCACCTTCTGATCTGCGTCTTCATTACTTCTCATTCAGATCATAGTTTCCAATTTTTTTTAGCCTCTGCCACTGCACTGTTGGAAAAACTAGTAATAGAAACAAACCCATTTGGTTCTTTGGTTTTTGTTAGTTCCTTGATTGGTCTAATCAGATTATGAGAAATGGGTTTTGTGAATAAGATGCAGAAAGTGGATAGTTGTTGCTTTGAGGTCAGCTTGATTCTTCTTTGCTTCTCTCTCTTCTCTATGTCGCATATCTACTTTGTAACGCTTTGGTTTTCTCATATTAAAGCTTTGTTTTCTTTTGTGGAAATAAGTGGTTGGAAGAAGAAAATAAATTTACTTTTGTCAGTCATTTTATCAATCATGGATTTCTCATTGGTTGGGACCTGAAAAATCAAAGTGGTCTACTTGGGGTGGGCTAGTTCATCATAATCTGAAAACAGCATATATCGTAAGGTTCAAATTTTAGATTTTAGTTTGCAGATTTTTAGCAGCCAAACTATTTGGGTTGTTGAAAGTGAAGCCAGAATGGTTTGTCACTGTTCTTTGATTGCAAAATGGGTTGGTCTTTCTTGTTTGTCCGCAGCTTTTAATATATACGTTTTTGGGGTTGAATATTGTTTACAAAGTGTATCTCTGGTTTGTGATACACTACTACTACTGATATTATACTTTCTTTGTTTCGCTTTTGTCATTAGAATCTTCTGGCATGATTAAGATGCATTTTTGTTTTGAATATTAATAACTATAGAGCTGAAGGATGGAACCTGCATTTTCCTTTTTTCTAAATTGAATTTCTCATAAAACAAACAGAATGTAAGCAATTAAAGATTTGTTGGTTTGCATGATCAAATTTAACTTCTTTTTTCGTTTGTAGTTCTTTCTGTTCTTAGTAGGATTTAAGATATGCCCGTTTACTTTGTTTTGCCTCTAAACCAGTGTCATTATTAATTTCATCGTTTGCCTGATATGGATTTGCTTCAATAGTTCAATCCTCTTCTGCTTGTGAATATGCCTTATATTGGTTTTCTGTCCTATAAACTTTGCAGGTTGCATATGTTCATTCAGTTACTCAAATGTAATTTTTGCTTATGAAACATTTGTTTGTTTTTGCAGAAATTTCTTTAGTTGTTTGAAATTTTCTTCACAAGGTTTTTGTACTATGGGTAGAGGTAGAGGAAAAGGGAAGAAACAAAACGTTATTGCCGCTCGTGAGGAACTCGGAAGTGGTGAAGAGGAAAAGATTCCAGCAAACAGGAGAAGAGGAAGGCCACAAAAACCATTGAAGGACGATATTGGAGAAGGAGAAGAAGCTCAGAAGACAGAAGATGGTGAGGATGCAAAAAGTCATATTTCTAGCAAAGACATGAAAAACCAATCTGGCATGGAGAATGGAAGGAAAAGGAAGAAGTCTTCTCAGGTCAAAGAAAATATCATTTCAATCAAAGAGGATACCAGCATTGAAACTAAATCAAGCCTTGATGAATCAACAAAGTCTGTTGGTTTCCGACAAAATGGGAGCAGGCGGAAAAACAAGCCTCACCGGGCTGCTGAAGCTGGTTTTGAGTGGAAATGAGTTCAGTTTAGCCATTGTGATGGTTGCACACCTTCTTTGCCATCGGTGGATAAATCAAAAGCATGGAGAAAAGCTTTGGCGGTTCACCTCTCATTCCTTATATTGCCTTGGTTATATGTTTTGTGTTTTTTATTATTCCTGAGTTCCTTCTTTTGCAAATGGATGATTTTTGATTGTGAGGTTTGGAAAAAAATATTTGCTTGTATCATGCTGTTTGCTTCTATTATTAGCCAGATACATGTTTTTCCTTAGCTCTGAAAACTTTCTGACAGCCTTCATTTTACTTAAACTTAGATGAATTGCCTTATTTTCTTTCCTTTATATTCATTTTTTCATTCCTGAAAAGGAATATATACTTGGGCATATGTGTGTGAGGAATGTGAAAATATGCTTGGATTTGACTACTAATTCACAAAATAATAGCTAGGGAGGTAGGAGTATATGAGTCTCACATTATCAAAAATCCAGCAGTAGTGTGCACTAGTGCGTTGATGCAGGCAGCTCAAAGAATGAAACTGAAGACTTATAGATGGAAATAGACCTGTATACCTGAAGTGTTGAATAAAGATATGGCCCTTGTAATGGATAACAAGTCTTGATTGGATTTTGTTGGGCAATATTCCTTGACATGTGGACTAAAGATATGGCCCATGTAATGGAGTGCCATGGCACAATCTTCAACTCTTTAACTAAAATTGGATTAGATCGGACACTGATAACTTCTTATGAACATGTGAAGAGATGTCTTTGGTGTTGGGAGTTCTTGCAGTTGATAACTGAGGGTACTCAACAAAAAAAAAAAATCAGGTAAGTTGTGAGGGTTGCATATTTTATTTTTGGTTCGAATGCTAACTCGACGTAATTATGTTGCCAATGCTAAAGTCATAGAAGGCATTTGTATCGTGGAATGGTTAAAATATATTATTTGATGCATATGATGCTATGGTCATTTCTACTAGAATATATATATATATATATGCTTTTCCTTTCCATTAATGGCAGCAAACAATTGGAGATTGGTTAGACAATTAGCATTTATTTTATGTTTTCTTTGGCCATGCTTTATGATTCTTAATTTTGTTTCTGTGTGTGAGTGTTTTATACTTTGTTTTAATAAACTGACAAATAAAGAAAAGCAACATCTACAAAATAGAATTTTGTATGCATACCCTTTTTGGTGTCTGTTCAATGAATAGAATGGTTGAGGTGCCCGAGTGAGATTTAAAAAGTTGATTGTTTGGTGATCCAAATAAAGCTGAAGTTAGGTAACAAGTTGGCTTTGATCAGTTTGGCTTTGGTCAAGTGTGTTCAGGATCATATGTTATGTTCACTTTAGGTTTGATTTTGCACAAGCCAATCGAACATATTTGTGCCTCCTATCTGTATGAAACCAAATTAATTCTTATTTGGACTAGCATATTTAGGAGCAAGTTGTCACTTCTGTCCAACTTTTGAAATACCATGCAGTGGTTTCTGTGAACCGTTCAGATGGTTTAGTTATGTGCACAGGCAACCAGAACAAGAACACTGGTTATTCCGTGAGAATGATATACAGTGTGTAGAAGTTTATAGTCAACAGTCAACACCAAGTGTTTGGATGGCAATTTTTCATATTCAGATAAGGGAATATGTCAAAGATGAAAGTTTGATACTGTTGTACTCCTCTTTGTATGTTTAAAATCACCAATATGCGTGCCATATAGCTTGCAGATCAGAGTATAGGGAGAAATAATGAGTTTCATTTTTGACAGCTTGTCCGTATGTCTGTATCTTCTTCCACTCCATTTTATAATTCAGGGAATGTATATTTCTTCATTTATAGACTCAAAAACTTGTGACCCAAGAAAGTGGGGCCTTAGAAGCTGTCCGGAATTTAGCATGAAGTTGTGTTTCTATATTTTTCCATACTTGATATCATGTTGAATTTGATCATCAAGTATCAATGGTAATCGCACTCCAAAGAAAAGGAAAACAAATACTCCAAGAGATGGGTTGGAGTATTTAGTACGCTAATATAAAGTGTGGGATCCAATTAACAGTAGGTTTTACATTCTTAGTTATAACATACCACAACATATAGCCTATTTAGTTGAGTATATTGGAATTATGTACCAGCAAAAAAGTGATGGATTCATAATGTTTGTATGGAACTATAAAATGTTGGTAGTTGCTTTTGCAAGTTGGTATGGTGACCATTATGGTCTCTGGTCAAATTGTTCCATCTCTAGAAAGTAGTGTAATATGTTCTTTGCATACAATTCATGTGTCATTTTAGATTAGCTTTACTCTTGTTTGGGAAACATTCGGTTTTATTATAGATAATGTTAGAAATACTACATTTTGGTATCACATTCTATAACACCTCTTGTGGTAATAGGGGTAGTACTGCCTTATTATAAAAATGGAACCCAGGAAATCACCTATAAACCTAACTTAGTTAAGTAGCATGAGGTAAATGAGGTAAAGGTAGTGATTCTGAACTTAAAACCTTAATTAGGAACAAAAAAAAATTCTACAAAATAAGTGGGCAACAAACTAAAAATTGATAGTTGCTTTTGTGCAGAAATCGGTTGATGAGTCTATGTATCTTTATGGGCTCACACACCATACATAATATTCTCTCAATATAGTCACCATACAGAAAATGAGTACCAACTCTGTATTCTTTTCTGGTAGTAGGAGGGATATATAGTGATACAAAACCTAGACAATTTAAGAGATACAAGCCTAATAGGAAGCTAATTACAACAATTACACACAATCTGGAAAGTATAATAATTAATCCAACAATTGTGTACAACTCACGCCAACACAAGTTCTGGTTTTTTACTACTCTAGTGAGTAGACACAGATGCAAAGCTTTTAAGGGACTATTCATGCACAAATTAGTATAAGATTTGTAAAGTTATTCCTGATTAAATCAGTTCCATAGTATAGTTACTAGCCAATTCCAAAAAATAATAATATTATTATGATTACAGCTACTAGTCAGAATAGGCAAGACAAGCATTATTAATTTCAGCATTCTTAAAATTAATGCTATAGGGATTAAACCATTTCCAGCATTTATCCTAGTTATTATGGAATTTCCAAATTGTTATAAAAAACCATTTCCCCCATTATTTAAACAATCCAAACACATTATAATGAAACTTTTGTTTGTTTTTTTAATAGTACTTAATATATCATAAAAGTGTTTTATGGCACTTAAAAATTGCCATAAAAAAATTTCTTATGGCGTCTCAAAAATGTTTTTAAAAGTGTTTATGCTAAAGACACTTAATATATCTTTTTATTAAGAAAGAAAATTGATTGACCAGAAAATTAATTTTTTCATGGGGCATGCTTTATGAAGAATCATCTCACAAAGAGGTGAGAGTAAGACATATAAAATGCTTTTTGTAATTTTTTTTTTCCTTAAGATGAGTTATTGGGCATGGCTCATATAGGATGATAATGATAAAGCATTTTTGTCCCCAAGTTATACAACATAATCTAAATATAGCAAGAGAAAGAGAAAAGACAGCTATAACAGCTAGTAACTAAACCCTTTAGAATGCCCCAGTGAGGAACCAATGCTTCATTGCTTGTACAGTTTATAGTAATTGACTGCCCAACTGCTGTTTAACATATTATGCCTAATAAGGTCCATGCCTTCAAGGACAAGTCACCTGCCACACCATTAAAAATTAATTACTCACCATTTAAGGCATAAACCGAATCATCATTCTAACTTCTATCTATTTTAATTTATAATAATACTAACTTATTATATTTTTATATTATAATTTTATATTATCTTACGTAGCAATTTATATGACATTTATATATTATACACTACAAAAATAAAATTAAAAATTAAAAAAAAAATAATAATAATAACATATAAAATAATATAAAAAATGTGATAAAAATAGTATTATTATTTTATTTTTAATCATCTTTCTGGCTTTTCGGTGAAAGACAGCAGCTGGCTCATACCTAGAATGTGAAAGTGTCTAAAAGCTGACAATCTCTATGCCAAAACTTCAAGGGGGTCCTTTTTTTTTTTTTTTTCCCTAGTGTCTAAAAGCTGACAATCTCTATGCCAAAACTTCAAGGGGGTCCTTTTTTTTTTTTCCCAATAATGCTAGTGTATTAGTGTACCATTATTTGTTCTAGCCTTGCGGCTGAGTGCTTGCACCACTGAAAAGTAGAGTGTACCATTGCAAATAAATAAAATTTAGAGTGAATTTGAATGTAATTAAATAAATGAAATACTGTTATATCACTTGGTTAATCTAATAACTACTTTTCTTAAAAGGATTTTTTAATGAAAAGTAGGTTGGCTTGTAAAGGGATAATAATTATGGGTATAAATAATAGATCCAAATCCTTTAGTTATTTGTTTTATGTTCGATTTTTCTTAATCTTTAATTTTAATTATAAAAAAATATTTAAATAAAAAAAATGAATTCCTAATACTTTTTGATCAATTTATAATCAATAACCTTCTAGAAAAGGGGAATAAAGGGATTTATTATTCAAGTCCATCCAAAATACCAAATTGGCAACCAAACCAAACTAACTGCAAGCCAAGTTACCAACCTTGGAACCCTTTTAGGCCATCAGGTTTGGCTTTTCCAAAACATAGCTCTTATCTCAAGTAATTTCACTGGAAATGGAAAGCAAACAGTTGACAGACCTCAGGGTCTTGAAAGTAAGATTCTTGCTGCTAAGATATTTGCAAAGCACTGGCAGATATAAAAAAAGAATCAAAGTACTGAATGTCTCACATGCCAAGTTTCCAACACCCCCAAAATATCACATCTTTCTCTACAGAGTCTTCAAATTCCAATGAATGTCAAGTTTGAAAATGGAACCACTCAATGCTGAGTACATTGACACATCAACAGACAGTTCTACCCTTCTTCAATGTAGTAGAAGTAATAAACTTGCACATTGGTTTTCTCATTGGAACACTGGGAGCTTTGGTATCAGGAAATTAACGGGACACTCAAGGCTCAGTAGAAAGACAGTTGTACCCTTAATTGAATAGCAAGATTGCAAATAGCAAAATCATAACAACAACATTTCTCAATCTACTATAGAAGTCTAGAAGCTCCTAGCTAGTACCCTTTTATCGACAACTTTGAGAAAGGTTTAAATATACTTCCAACAACTAGTCTTATTGCAAGTTTAGTCGAAATTCAAATATTCTTATATCGACAGAAATCTCACATTAAAAATGTGAAAGTCTTGTTAATAATTTATAAAAGTTTGGACTATTTCTCTCATTACTAATTAATTTTGAAATGGATACCTATATTTCTTCATGGTATCAGAACATGTTATTTATGTGATGAGCCAAAACGATCACAAGTGCTCTTATGTGTTAGGGTTGAAATGATGCCACACATGTGAGATCATGTTGAGAGAAATCACATATTGAAAATATAAAAGTCTTGCTAGTGATTTATAAGGATTTGGACAACTTTAAACCTTTTTATTTTCTTGTAGTTGATAAGTGCAAATATAATATGAGGAATTGGATTTAATTTTGTGTGGGCCATATCCTTAATCCAAGATTGCCATATTGAATCTTATGTTTGGTAACAATAGTAGTCCAATGAAATCTCCCAGCATATTATCTACTTGAATATTAATCGTCCCCCATGGGCCATATATGATTTGAAAGTTGAAACAATGTGAGATAAATATCCACACATAATAAGTTAATAACAGCTCCTCCAACTAGGGAAAGTGTGTCAACAACAGCTGTAGTCTTTTATTTTTGGGAACCTTTTCGGTGAAAAGGTATACAGACCTTTTGACCAAAGAATAATAAAGCTGGCATGTGATGTGAGGACATTCCCCTCAGAAACCTTTCTACTGTTTTACTCAACCAGGATAACATATAATCCCATAATAAGAAATATTGAACTATCACTTTCACTGCATGTTGTAATTTTATTTCTGCTAAACAACCCAATTGCATTGCATGATGCAGTACATGTTAATTTTTTGTTTTCTTTAATGGAATGATTGCAGGCATATGTTACAGTATCAATGTGGAGGCCCTACTTTTTAAGTACAATATCAAAGCTTCACTCTAATTTGTGGTGGTGAGTCGGTGACCCTTTTAAGGAAACAACATAAGTGTGACCCAGAGAAACTGTTAACCAAACACAACTATCATATATAGCTTGTTAAAGTATATGGGCCATGTCTATGGTGTAGTTGACTGTGCACAAATACATTGTTTGTTTCCAATTAAAACCATCTTCTTTCATCAACTTTAAATTTTATTAATTAACCAACTACCTTGTAACAACCAACTGCCTTTCATCTTGTACTTGTGCCTAACAGAGAAAATAAATAATTAAGCATCTTCTTGCCTTGTGATTAAATTAAACCTTTCTTTTTTGGAGGATGATATATATAGATAAGTAATGATATTAGAGTCATATATTAAGTTTATTTACCAAATTTAATAATATGTCATTATTTTACTTGGAAGAAATAATGAGTTTCATAATATATTTAGATTTAATTAAATGAGATATGAAAGCATGCGAAGATTAAGAGCTTATTTGATTCACGGTATTTATTTATTAAGAAAAATTGGTCTAACTCTATAAAAAAAAAAGGTATAAATGTAAAAGAAAAAAGTGCATGGGTTAAACCCAATATGAGGCTTAGAGAGTGGGTTTATATCTAATTCACTCTTTTTATTTTTATTCCTATATTTGGTTTGTATAGGAAATAGAAATTTTTCAATTTTTCAGTTATCCGACCCTCATTTATTATCTATATGATATGAATAGTTTATTTTGTATACAATTGTTATTATCAAATATTAAAAAGCGTCTACTAGTAAAAAAAAAAGGTAATAAATGTTTTTCCAATGGAAGGGAAAACAAAACCCAAGATTAAGAGGAGAGATTCATTCTCCCGACTTTGGGTGCATCATATTCCCATGGACTAGGAAACCATTTCTCATACATACACATACCAAACATTTATTCCCTATTAAATCTTTGAGGTATTTAAAGGGTCATGTATCCATACGTTTATTTTTCCTCAAGACTAACAAGACCACCCTTTAAATCCCTCAAGCACCCCTTTAGTAATCTTTAATATTTTTCAAGGCTATTTTTCACATTTACCACCTAGACTTTACACTGTGTGCTTAATACCAACCATAAAAAAAAAAAAATATTTGGCCAGTTGTCACTCATATTTTTCAAATGGTGCTAATGTGGCACATTCTGTTACATTTCATCCAATTATTCATTAAATCATAAAGTCTTTTGGCTTTTTTGCATATTCACCCAAAGTTCATACCCAATGCACAAACACCACTCATAACAAAAATTTAGCAATTGCCACCCACCACTGCTAACACGCTTCAACCACCATGTTCGGAACACCCATTTTGTTTGATTAATATTTTTATTTTATTTTATATTTAAGTGTAAAATATATCTTTTTCATTATAAAAGTTATTGATAAATACATTTTCAAAAAAAAAAAAAGATGGTGCCATATTAGATGAAATGTAACAGAATGTGCTAGAATGTGCCACATTAGCATCATTTGGAAAATATGATTTAATGAATAATTGGATGAAATGTAACAGAATGTGCACATCAGCATCATTTGAAAAATATGAGTGACAACTGGCCAAATTTTTTTTATTCATTTATTTTAATAAATAGATGGTGCATATGCAAGCAGGCTCGCTCTACCAAACTAGCCGAAACCCATGGAGGCTACCAAAGAGGTTGAGATTCGCCACAATGACCATTTGCAATATGTAGACAACCTCTGCAACCAATTGAAATAGTAAGGAAATAACACTCGGGTAGAGTTCAGGATGAGCACCCACTAGTAAGCTCCTAATAAGAGAAAATAGGATTCAGTTAACACCCCAATTGGCTGTAGGCAAATTAACCTGGACAAAGGCTGATTAAAGGCATACCATTTTTTATGGATGGAGATGATTGAGAAAGAATAATGATATTTTTGGGCCGTGGGTCCTTGTAGGGAGGAAGAGGAGAGAGAGACGATCTTGATGGTGGTGGTTTCACTGGCAACCCTTGTCGGACGACACCACACGCGCTAGCAACAGCTACACGCGATGGAGAGAGAACATAGTAGAAAGAGTCAGGTGGGAGGAAAGAGAAATGAGAAAGAGAAATGGAAAAGAGCTTGCTCAGAACTAATAAAAACACTGACAAAAATTAGAACGTACTTACACTTAATATTCTAATCAGTTGTATTTTAAGTTAATAATCTTTTAAAATTTGGATCTCTAGTTAATTTACACTTTTTTGGGTGTTATGGGTGGTCTTGTATTCGAAGAAGCTTTCAGTCAAATGCGCTTTTTTTAGGTTTTTCCAAACCGATTAGTTCGATTCACTTTAATTGAAATTTAAAAATAAAAAAAAAGGAACAGTTGATTTTAATTCACCCCTAACCAATATTGTCATGTCATTTGATAAATAAAATGAGGAATATTATCCACTTTCTCTAAATCAACATTCTCTACTGATTTTTTAATTTATTATTTTTATTTCACAATGTTTTTTCATGATTTAAACCGTTCATATATTAGATCTAAATATGAAGATCATTTCTACAAAAAATAATTAAATCAAAAATCGTTTGGTTATATAACTGTGATCAAATAAATACATGGTTTTGGTAACAATTTGATTCACTGTTAATTTATTTATAATAATTACATGATTAAATGATTTTTGGTTTAATTAATTTTTTACAGAGATAATTTTTAAATAATTATCTAAAATATAAACATTTGAAGTATAAAAAAATATTGTGAAATAAAAATAATAAAGAAGAAAATCAATAAAGAAAGTAAATAGCATTCTTCAAATAAAATTTAATTACGCAGTACTCGTTGGTTCGGCAAAAGAAATTTTCAACTACCTTGCCAACCATACAAGAAAAAGTAGAAGCATAAGAAATTTTCTCATTAGGTAGGTGTAAATCACAATGTGAACACAATAATCAAGAAAGCAGGGGGGCAAATTAGACCTTTGAAATCAACTAATCCAAATGATGCGCCCCATGCATATTGCATGATGCATATGGGCACCCATATCCCAGCAAAGGCAAAGCGAAAGACCAGTCCTTTAAAGTTGAATCCTTTTGAGAGAGAGAGAGAGAGAGTTTTCTAAAACGACAAGTGAGTCATACTAATTAGTAAAAAGGAGCTTCTCTTAAAGCTGCCTCAAGAGGCAGGCAGAGCTCCATAAAGTACAACTACATTTACATACCATACCTCTCTCTCTCTCACTCTCTCTCTCACTCTCTCTCTTCTGCGTTTTGCTCCATTATTTTTGTGAACAGTTAGTCCCTCAGAATAGTGTACCACACTTTTCTCACACACACAAATACTCTCTCTCTCTCTCTGGGAACCTCAGAGCTGGCATGGGCCACTGTCAGGTGTCTGCTTTTCACTGCCCGTCCACATTCACAACCTTTATCACTTTCTCAGCACCACTCCTTTAGACCCTTCTCTCTCTCTCTCTCTCTCTCTCTCTCTCTCTCTCTGTTCAATTTACATTCATCATGACCCCCAAAATTATAATGAATGGGCTTTAGAGGTCAATCATGGAAATGGGCTCGAGCTCTATGACCGACTCAGGGAGCTCCTCCTCCTCTTCCCCGCCCAACTCATCCACTGAGTCACTGAACGGCCTCAAGTTCGGCCAAAAAATCTACTTTGAGGATGTGGGTCTCGGAGCTCCACTCAAATCCGGGTCAGCTGCTGGGTCATCCTCTTCTGGGGCTACACCGCCCAAGAAGCAAAGGGGTGGGGTGGTTCAGCCCGGTCAGCCACCCAGGTGTCAGGTTGAGGGGTGTAAGGTAGATCTGAGTGATGTCAAAGCTTACTATTCCAGGCACAAAGTCTGCGGCATGCACTCCAAGTCCCCTAAGGTCATTGTTGCTGGTCTTGAACAGAGGTTTTGCCAACAGTGTAGCAGGTCAGTAAGCCCCTGCCTTTTATTTTATTTTTTTATTTTTTTATTTTATGTGTTTATTATGCAATTGTGGTTATTTCCTTATAGGCACAGACACACTCCCACACATACAGTTTCAACTTTTTAAGTTTTATTTGCTGATAAATTATTCTTCTAGTTGTGCATTTTTTATTTTGTAGTTTAGTTGTGTCTGTTCCCAATTGTCAATTTCTTGTGTATGTGAGCTTGTTTGGACCTTAATGGGGGATTATGGATTTACTTGCTTTCTTAATTGGCTGTCTAGTTCAGTATTGCTTAGTTTGGTTTACATGTAAAGTTGGTCTGGGTAGTCGTCTTTGGGTTTAATTTGGGAATTTCTTGTTTTGAATTTGGATGTTCACTTCTTTGTTGTTTTTGGGAAGGAGTCTGGACCTTTTTGGCACTTTTGCTGGGCTTGGCCATGTAGTGTTTTCTTTTTTGTTGCACAATCTCTTGCTTGTCCTCTCTGAATTTATTCATATTATTACATTTGTCTTGTTTGTTGGTGCACATGATGTTGGTTTGTAGACTGGGTATGGGGCATGTTTATGTGTGGGTGTTTTAATTGTTTACATTTGGAGTATACGTGTGAGGATAGGGAATAGATGACATAAATTTTATACATGTTTTAGACAGTTTGTGCTTCTAAGAATTTTAACTTAAAGTTAAAACTTGAAGCTATTCAGGAACTTTTGGGTCCTTTTTGTTGTTGTGTAGGAACATTTCTTCCAAAAATGTTTAATGTGATATAATGAATTAAAAAACCATGGCTCGTGGATGCATGTGCTTTTCCTTATGCAGCACTCCACGGAATCAGTTCTTCTACTTCAAGATTTTAATCCACTACAACTTTACCATATTTTAGAAAATTGATTAACTAAGATGTAGTTATTTCTTGAATGATTGTAATATCCCTCAGAAATGTTTGAGTTCCTTTTTTATTATTATATTTTATTTTTCTTATCTAATGCAGGTTTGTATTTGTCTCATCAATACTTACAATAATATTGTCAACTGAAAATCTTATAAATTTGTAGTAACATGCCATAAGGACAGAGATGAAGGTTTGTTCTTGACCTTTACAACAATATTGTCAACTGCCTTAGTATGATCATGACTCAATTGACTTCACAGGTTGTCATCCAGTCTTTTATTCAGAGTATTCATGGAAATATGTCTATTGTGTTAACTCAATTTTCTCTTTATGGGGTTCTCAAAACTGATCAACTTCCAGTATGGTATATTGTACCAAAGTACTCTGTGGAGGTTTCCACAGCTCTAGTTTAGTTTCTCTTTGGGAATCCATAGCTTTTACTCTGGGGATTAAAAAAGGCACAAGTTTGATAAAGTTTGATCAATGCATCATACAGTTCCTCTTAATTTCTGTAGTATACTAATCTATCTAAACATCTACCTTCGAAACCTGGACTTGAAGAATGAGCTCCAGACAATTGGTGTTTCCTAGTTTAGTTTCTCTTTCGAAATTCGTAGCTTTTACCCTGGGGATTAAAAAAAGGCACAAGTTTGATAAAGTTTGATCAATGCAGCATACAAATCCACTTAATTTATATTGTATGCTAATCTATCTAAACATCTACCTTCCAAAACTGGACATGAATAATGGGCTGCAAAGCCTCACACTTTGTGTTTCCTAGTGTTTATTGGTGAACCTACCATTACTATTTACTAGGTCTCATTTAGAAATTTTCTATGCTAAAATCCATCATGGTTGGATGCTTTTGGACTATATGATTTTATTATAACTTTCAGCAGTTAACTAGACGTTCATTATTTGAGAAACTAGAATAAGATCAACAATCTAAAACTTGTCCCAAAAAATTTATTTTTAAAATTTTATTTTTAATGAGAAACACAAAGGTGTTGTTTGAATAAAAATAAATATACAAGCATAGTGGACTAGCTGTCCACTTAAAAACCATTCAGAGCCTCTAACCTACCAGCTGCCAAAAAAAATCATAAAAAGTCCAAGGATAAACAATACAGCGTATCAATCATCACAACTACATAACATAAGATTTAAGAGACTGCTCCCTTCTACTCTGCATGGACTCATGAATCGCTTGTAGCACTGAGATTTCATATTGATTAGACCAACTTCTTGGGTTGAAACTTGAATGATAACAAATGCTGTTTCATTTAACTCATACTTCTAAAATTTATGAATGCTCTTTTAATCTGTTTAATAGCCTATGTGGGAACCTTGTGATTTCTATGCATTTTGCAAGTATTAAGATTGAAATTTAGCATCAATTGTATTTTACCTGTAGTTTGTAGATGGTTTCTAGGATCATCTAGAGTCATATATAACTCAATCTATGATGGTTTTGATATTTTATTTGCCCATAAATTGATAATATAGTCAGAAATAAAATGGTATAAAATCATACAATCATGAATGGTTTTTTTTTTTGGTTGTATTGTAAATCTCTTATAAGATCAGTGTGATGGTAGGTCCATAATCTATGATGGTTTTGATATTTTATTTGCCCATATATTGATAATATAGTCAGAAATAAAATGGTATAAAATCATACAATCATGAATGGTTTTTTTTTGGTTGTATTGTAAATCTCTTATAAGATCAGTGTGATGGTAGGTCCACCATTAGAAATGTACCAAGTGAGAAAAAATTTTCTAAATGAGAGCTGAGGTGCAAGGTATGCAAGCATGAGACCAAATTTCTGGATATACCAAATAATACTTTGCTTCAGCAATCCTCTCTTGAGTGATAGCAAACTTGTACATTTATTGTCTCTTGAATAGTTTGTTTTTCTAGATCTAAGATGACCCTTTGAAACTAGCAGCAGCATATGGTCTAAAGGTTATTAAGTTAATGATACCTGCCCTTTATTTTGTTTTGTTCATTGATAATAGTTTATCATATTTGAGTTTGAAGGTTGACAAATGTTGTAGTTTCTGTTGGTAGTTCAACTAGGAGTGTAGGATGCTCTTAAATTTATGTTTATGAGGATTGCTAATTGAAAAATACGTCTAGCTCTTTCTGCCAAGAGCTTCTGATAGGTTTTTACAAGAACATCTCAATGGTAGGATCAGGTGAATTTCAGATCTCACAGTTGTTTCACAACCTATGTAATGCCCTTTCTAAATATAATCCAGATCTTGTGCCTTGCCCTAATTAAATGTCTATTTTTTCTTTTGTTAATTTACTAATTTCTGTCTTTGGTTCATGCTCTACTATAATGATAAATAATTTTCTTCCATTAAAAATTAACAACTTATCTGATAGTCTGTACCCAGATTTCACCAGCTTCCTGAATTTGACCAAGGAAAACGTAGTTGCCGTAGACGCCTGGCTGGTCATAATGAGCGTCGGAGGAAGCCACAACCTGGATCCATATTGTCTTCGCGTTTTGGCCGACTCTCTTCATCCATCTTTGGTTAGACATCATCACATCATTAGTTGAATATCTGTTTTAAGAGACTCTTTTTGTAGTTTCCAGTTTCCTCTTGCCCTACTTATAAACTTTAATATATGTTTTATTTGAAATGGTAGAAAACAGCAGCAGAGTTGGAAGCTTTCTGATGGACTTCACTGCATACCCAAGGCTTGCCGGGAGGGATGCATGGGCTACCACAAGAACTACTGAGCGGGTGCCTGGAAATCAAACTGTCAGTGCCGCAGGAAAGTTTCTTCTACATCCATGGCAAAGCAACTCTGACAATACTCCATCTGACCTTTACCTGCAAGGTTCAGCTGGTGGGACCAGTTATCCTGGTCCTGGAATTCCTCCGGGAGAATGCATCACAGGAGTCACTGACTCAAGCTGTGCTCTCTCTCTTCTGTCAAATCAACCATGGGGCTCCAGAAACCGAGTATCGGGTGTTGGGATGAATGCCATGCTAAACACCCAAGGGGCACCTGTGGTGCAACCAACAGCTCATGTTGGGATCGTTAACCACTTTCCGACCACTTCGTGGGGCTTCAAGGGAAATGAGGCTGGTAGCAGTTCACATGAGATGCTTCCTGATCTGGGTCTCGGTCAATTCTCACAGCCTCTTAACAGTCACTACTCTGGTGAGCTTGAGTTGTCTCAACAGAGTAGGAGGCAGCAACACATGGAACTTGGACACTCCAGGGGCTATGACTCCACCAGTCAGCAGATGCACTGGTCACTATAAAAATGCCCCTCTGTACTCTGGTTCTTCTGGACACCTTAGTAGGACTTAAAACTTTGCAACTCTGTGCATGTTTTATGGCTTCTTGCTTGGTAGAACCAAAACTGACTATGCTTTTGTTTGTTAAAAGACTAGGATATTCGTAATCAAAGTTAGCCTTGAAAGCTTGAACTGCCTACCCAGTATTAACTTACTGTTTGGATTTTGGAATGGAGTGATTATGGTGGTTTGAGTTACTTGAAGCACTTTGATATAAAATTGGGTTCAGCTTCCCCAGTTACTGATGCTTGCCATACGGAGTGGCTCATTCTCCAATTAAATTCAACAGGTTGGACTGGAAAATTTTCAAATGGAGTAAATAATTTAAGCTCCAAAGATTCCAATAAAAAAAGAAAAAATCCCCTAGGGCTATAAATTAGTGGGATTACTCATTACCATTATGAAAAGGATAGAGTCATTTTAACAAAGGTTATAAAATTATGTTTGTCTTCAAATCAACGCACTTTATTACACATCCAGATTGTTAACCTAATTGATGAATTATATTTAAAGAACCTTTCCAATTCACCTATATTGAGGGGTGGGCACAATTCTATTCAGCTCGGTTCTCCCATGAAATCATGCGCAGTGCCGAAAGTGACCTTACCGGTTCCGTCCGGTGCTAAAAACTAGTGAAGATGACAGAAAACCAAACCAAAACAGACTTTCTGATTTCGATTTCGATTCTGATTTTCCAATCCAATTTTTGGAGAAGCAGAGAGAGAAAGTGAGGGAGCTGCCAACATCTTTGGCTTTGATTCGCCACCGTGATTGATCGAATGGAGAATTTGAGTATACCATTGTGCTAAGATATTGAGAGGAAAAAGACTTGGGTGGTGGGAAGCCTCAACGCCGCCGGAAAAGGAAGTCAACGTTAGTGACATTGCCGAATTTTGGGCAATCAACAGCCATGCGGAGAGAGAGAGAGAGGAGGGAGTAACGAAGCTTTTGGGACTAGTCCCATTGCCATCGGCCATCGAATGAGAAAGTTCTCGCCGAAGAAGGTGATCGGCGCATGGAGAGGGAAGAGAGAAAAGAGAGAGAAGAGAGAGATCGGGGAGAGAAAAGAGAGAAATGTGAGAGGGAGGAGAGAGAAATGGCTAATGAGAATATAAAAAACTAATTAGGGTTTGGGTGGGCACAAAAAAAAAAAAAGGAATAAAAGATTGAGTTTGGTTTGGAGTTTCCATTGAGATTTGGGGTTTGAAATTAGCCAAATAAAATAAATAAATAAAAGACATTAGGATTGAGGTTTGGCTAAATAATTTTTTTTGAAAAAAAGATATAAGTATTGGGCATATATATAACATTATATACTTATATATGTTATATAATTGATTTTATTTTTTGTTGAGGTTGATAACTATAGTACATGTTATATGTTATGTACTTATATATGTTACATATGTAAACTATAGTATTATAAATAATATCAAATATAGTCTTATAGTGTTAACTATATAGTATAAACTATCAAATATATAAATTATAAATTATAAACTATAAACTATAAACTATAAGCTATAATAAACTATAAAAACATATATAAATTATAATAGGGAGTTTGGTTTTTTATTTACTTTATAATAGGAATTAAAACCATCTATAAACCAATTAATATATATAAAAATCAATATATATATATATGTAATATAAAAAAGGGAGGCGATTTTCGCACTCCCATTTTCTCCAATTGCACTCCTTCTTATTTTTTAAATATTTTTTATTTACATTTCCAAATTTACCCTTTTAAAACTTTCAAAATATTTTGTTCTTTTATTTCCATCTCTTTTAATATGTTTTCGTTTTCTATCTATTCACAAATCCGGATCTTCCCCAATCTCCAGTATTCCTCTACTTTTTTATCTTTTATTTGGTCTTGAACAATTACTCTGCTAATTAAACTTACATAGGTTGATTTTTTTTTTTAAAGTTGTGTTTTAATAAGATTACATAGTTTTTTCTGTTCGTAGTCTTTGCACTTTCACCATTATGCTCTGCTCTCTATCTTCCCCTCCCTTTTTCTAATATGCTTCTTTTTCTTCATATCTCTCTCTCTCTCCTTTTTGTATGATATATATTGAAAATTAAACTTTGCATAAAATTAATTAAGAAGCTCCACTAACTTGTGTTTTTTTATGTAAATGACCCATAACCCCCTAATTAGAGCTACAATATTCTTAAACCCTCACCTTATATTAAACTATTCCAAAACCCCTTAGTTTTCATTTAAACTCTCTCAAAACCCCCCTTTTCAAAGCCAGCCCCTTTTTAATATTTATTATATTCTAATTATACCCTTTTGGGCAGGTTCTACTTTTTTATTCTTATTAATGCAAATATTTATAAATCCCCTAGTTAGAGATTGATTCTCTCATAACCTCTACCCAAAATTTAACTCTCCCAAATTATATACTTTAACATTTTCAAAACCCCCTAGTTAACTTATAACCATCTAAAATTGACTTTTCTTTTTTAGAGTTCCAATTGTACCCTTTTTATTTGTTTTTAATTTTAATAAAATTTTATTTGTATTTTTTTAATTTCAGAAATACCATTTTTTATTTATGTTTTTTATTTTAGTTCATAACTTTAAACCCCTAACCTCTTAAAAAATTTGTCTAAACGTTCACCCATTTAGAAACTCTTTCAAAATTTCCTAAAAATTGTAATATCTTTTTTATCCTTCTGACGCGTTCTGACATGTTCTGACGCGCTTTGATGCTCTCTTTAGCGTGTTCTGATGCGCGTCCAGTGTAATTGTATTTTCAGTCAAAGTGTAACTGTTTATTTAATGAAGGTGTAACTGTTTGTTTAATGACGGTGTAGCTATTT